>CM073774.1:78152951-78458449 GCA_037158775.1 Hetaerina titia | reverse complement strand
GGATGTGTAAGTGCAAGGTTGTCCATTATCACCAGTACTTTGCAATGTATACGTGGTGGAAATAATTAAAGAATGGCATCGAAAGAACTGGAGGTAGGAATGAAAGTACCTTAGGTTAAGCGATATTCCAGAACGAGAGAGGCGAAGCCTAAAATTAACAAAACAAATGAGGAAGTGCTAGTCATGGAGGGAAAGAAAAAGGTATTATAGGAAGAAATTAAAAGGAACCAGGAAATATGCATACAATGTATTCTGATGGGCGGTGGCATGTTGAAGCCTGTGATAGAGGGGTGAATGTTAGACAAGAAGGAAAAGGGTTGAATTAGGATAGGAGTGTTAGTTGAAATGAACGGAGAAAGGAAGGCTACGAAAAAGATAGTTCTTATTTTAAAAATGATATCGAACATGTTGAACATCCCTGGGAAATGTGAACTCGTACAGAGCTGAATATAGATGAAGAAACATATAAAGTAAGTCAGAATAAGAGGAGTTTCCCTCGGGAGACATTTTGAATGCAAATCGATTAGAGATCTTTAACTAGTTATAAAATAGAAAAAACATATTTCACATGTGGTTTTTTTCGCATAGAACATAAGATATCAAAGATAAAAATGACTGTTTTTCGATGGTATTGGCTAACCTACTTCGCCAGATTCATATTGGACATCCTAGGCGCCTAACGACCTATTAAAATAGTTTAAGAAAGAGAAACAAACATAATTTAATGCTCTTTCTATCATGCTGAAATAAGTTAAAAATTGACCGAAAGAAACGCCGCTGCCAATATTAAGCTTTAACTACAGTAAATTATAAAGTTATTTTAATACTCTTTGCAAATTAACCACTTGAATCAGATAATAATAACTCTAATGCATACTTACAAAGTATTACGATAAGCTTTCCGTGTGACAAGGCACCTTTTGGCAGAAGAATTCGACATTCCCTTGGAATAATTCGAAGAGCAACATAAAAATGCCTTAGGGCTCACCATGAGAGGCCGTTTGCTCGTCTTCTAAGTAAATGTCTCCACGAAATAGCACGTTGAGCAATCGTGTTGATTTTTAAATTGATTTTTTGCTCTTTGCATAAAAAGACCTTCACTGCTGGATCACCTAAAAGTCAAGAATTAATCATTCATTAAAATATCTTTACTTTTTCAATATGGCAAAACTCATGCATACCTAAAAATAATGGGTATAAATATTTTTTTTCATTTCACCTAAGAAGATAGTTTTTCAAATGTTAATATATTCACTTTTACGAACTTTGAGGCATATTATTTTAATAAGATAATTATAAAACTCTACACCGAAAGGGTACGTGATAGTCAAGGGGTTAGGGCGTTGGAAAATTGATCGGAGGACCCCGGTTCGATTCCCGGGAAAACCTCTCCGGGCACCCTCAACTCCAGACAAGCTGTGTAATTTCTCGGATTCCAGATCATCCTGGGAAACCATAACTGGCACATGGAAAATAACTGGTGTTTCCAAATTTCAACGCTAACTGAACTGGCAAATTTCACACGCTATCGACTTTAGTACTGAGTGAACTGTAGCATCACATACCAAACCGACCTTCGACTACATTACTGTGTATATGTTTTTTTTATTATGAGATCCGGCATATTACAAAGACAATTAAGCACAAAAAAATGCAGCAAGTACTCGGAAGTTACAAAAGGTCGATAGAGTAATGGAAACGTTGAGTATTCAAAGATGAGAGAGTTTGAAAAATATAATTTGTTTAAAATCTTATGTAAATTCTTATTTCAATTGCAATTTCTACAAAAGAAGATATAACTATAAAAGAGGAAAATACCTAGAACATTCAAAGAGAATTATTGAAGTATTCATGAATTTCCTTAGTATGTCTCAAGGAAGATGAGTCATCGCCGGAATATATCTGTTACGTAACACGCCATCGTTGTTAAAAGGAACTTCGTAGTAGAAGTGAGTAATATCTCTTCCACATAAAGAGTCAGTTTCATGCCCAAAACTTGCAAATATCGACCTGAACTCTCTTCATTATTCACTCAGAGTCGTTTCGCAAGATTTTTCATTTGTCAGTTAAGAAATCAGATCCATGTAATTATGTGCTCTTGCGATTAAGATTGGTATATTTTATTTGGAATTAATCCAGGAGACAGAGAAATGAGACATTCCCTTCATAATCTTAGTTTATATAAACTAATGATGGATTTTTGCTTAATTTATATTTAAGAAGGATATAATATCCATTAAAGTAGTTAAAATATAATCAAGCGTGGAGAATTTTTTGTAATTGATCACATGGAAGTCCAATTCGGTATCAAGTAATATTATAACATAAACGATTGCTTGTAGTATATGATTTTTCATTAGTATGTATGCCATTTTCAAGAAGATTTCAATGTAAAAGAGTTTAAATAAAAATTTGTGTATTCATTAAACATTTTCATGTGGAATAGTATAGCAATTACTTGAATCTAATTGATAAAAAATTGACCTAATGTCTGAAACATTTTAGGAAGAATTTTTCAAACGGTACGCGTTTATAATTCTGGAGGTGTAAATGACAGAGGTTGTCAGAATTATTTATTCTAGATAAATTTTATTAGAATTATTTTAACCATTGATAAAACCTCGAGATCCGTCGAAGACGTAATAAACGTAGCAATTGATACAGGACTCTGTTATAAAAAATTGTCCTCTCCGTTTCAGCGTGCGAACTCTTTGCGTTGACGTAATTTCAGTGGATAACTGATGGGACTCCGCGCGCGATTCAAGATTTTTTGCGCCGATGGAGGCCGCCGGGCAAATTTGCCGAGAGTCAAAGAGTGAAGGTTGCCGGAGATAGATGGCGTTGACTGCTTCGCGAGGAACCGGAAGGAGAGGAAATGACTTCAAGGGTTTCCAAAGGGTGCTACATCACTAAGGGATGGGAAAGGATCTAAGGTTCAAGTGGTTTCCTTTGAAGCACCCACTTCTGAAAGCGTGTATGGGGAGTCGGGAAGGGGTTCAAGAATAAACAGGAAATGTGGGGAAAGGAAGGGAGCTGTACACACAGACACACACGTCTCGCTAGTTCAACATCACCATCCTAGATGGTTTTAGACCCTTGGTTCGAGTCAAGGGTCGAGCAAAGTCCCTCTTGTCTCTCGACACATTCACAACAATCCCTCCACGCAAGAGCCAAAACGTGCTACGACCATCATCACCAAGGTTATTATTGTGATGCCCGAATCAATGAGTCTCTCAGTGCCATAAATTCAACATTCACCCACTCTGGAGTTGAGAAAGTAACGCTGTTTCATATTTACTTAGGCCTGATCGATACAAAATATTGGAAGAAGCGAAAGGATTCGGCGAAAGGAAAGGTATCTGATTCCCGCTATTGACGGTCAAGAATTTAAAATGGTTGTTTTCATCTGCGCCGCTTGATTCAGTATTGGGGAAAATGTTCGTGAGGAAGCACTAATTGAACTTGATAGGCAGAGGAAATTTTCATGTGAAACTCAAAACGGAAGTTATGAAAGCTGAGGGGAAGGAAAAGAGCTCAGATATTACATCATGATTGTGTGAATTAAGTCGGAAAATTATCGAAGCTAAAAACTATTAATAAAAGTACTCTTTTGATGCAAAAAAATATTTTTTTTTCATCAAGAAACAATTCGGAGGTATTCTTTATTTTCTTTAAACTCGTGGATGAATTGCATCCTTTTCTTTCTCATTTCCTACCTTTTGTGAATTCCGGAAGTTTCTGATTTATTTCGCAAATGGATGAAACGCTTTTGATATAGCGTTTCAACCATTTGCGAAATAAGTCTATATATATATATATATATAGAGCGGTGATGTAGAAGCACTCACGAGAGCAATATAATATTGGAACACTACAATAGAACGCAAAGATAAAAATTGATAACGTGTGAAAGACATTCACACTCAGAAAGTTTCAGGTTTCGGTCTTTTTTAGGTCAGACTGAAAAAATATATATAAAAATCAAAAGCGTTTCAACCATTTGCGAAAAAATCTAAATTATAAAACATAGAAAAAATATATATTCATATATTGTTTCTATGTTTGCGAACGCATTGAGATAAATAGCTTTTGATCGTCAACGATTGCTTCAATAGAATTAATGCTTTCACTTTTGATTCTCCTCGTACCTATATAATATCGTATCTCATTGGTGTACCAAGGTTCACTCAGAATCTCCATGAGGTTTTATCCCAGTATTTTGTCAAAAAAAGCAATGAATCATATTTAACACCTTCGATATTTCTCCCACTTAAAAACTGAATAATAACTTTAGCATCCGAATGATAAGTACCTTGATAGAACTTAATAAGGACTTAATGTAAGAAATACAGTCTACCTTTATACAGCATACTTGTATCTGCCCTTTAGATACCATGTTTAATCGCATGGGACTCGTGTAAAACTCATAGATATGCTCATGATTACCTACACCAGAAACATTTTTATTGGAGTGAGAACCGATTTTTATGCTGAATATAATGGGTAAAAGGAATAACACATTTGAATTCAAAATTGAAGAGAATATGCGTCCAAGCTTTGACAGATTTTATGATGCTAGTGAGTGAGTTTATTAAAAAATTTATTAAATGTTTTTTGACTAAAGAATCATTCATATTGGCGAATTTATTTCAAATAAAGAATAGAAGTAGTTTCCTAGCGCGGAAAATATTTAAAGTGGAGCTGAAATAACTGACTAAAGAAACATTCCTAACAATATGGGCAATGTTTATGCTACAAGTATGTTAACTAAAACCTGCGCTGCGCAATAAACTCTTTTGCGTTCAGTCATCTGTTTCCTTCCCTCGGTTACATGCTGTCCCGAGTACAAACTTAGTGTCGGTACTCCCAGGGACATCTATTTTTCAAGTGCAGTTCGATTCTTGCAGGGACGGAAGACGGCAGAACTGGGGCATCGGGGCCAGCCAATTTTGCCGCCAAGGAATCATTAATATAAATCCGAGACCACAGACACAGGTTTGTGGTGACGGAAGCCGGTTGACCTTCGAACCTGTCTGTAGGTAGCTCATACTGGTATTCAACCACCTAAGTGTTCAATGCACGAGGCCTATCGTAAATATATAGAGCCTTCATGGATTTGGGCATAATTTATTTTCTGTCATTTGCTTGCCATTGGGTAAACGAGGCACCTATATCCATTAAACTCGAACAAATACTCCGTGGCTAAGAACTAAGATGAAGCAAATTTTGAGTTATCCTGTTGCATGTTGTGTCAGCGGTAGTTTTACTAGTTTGAAGCCCAAACTCCTTTCTCCTCTCAGATTATTGAATCGTTCAATTTTGCGCTGGCCGATATGCATAGTTTTCTTAATAATAACCGTATTATCAATGCCCAATTATTTACCAAACATTAATGCTTTCAATCCAATTATTCTTTCATTCATTTTACATTATTATTCATTCATGAGAGATATCCTTTCATGCAATCATTCAGAGGCTTTTCAGGAACTACGGAGGCTTGGAATAGGTTTCTGATGCTTCATAATGCTAATAATGTAGTTTATGGTAATATTAAAATGAAGAAAATTCTAAGTCCAACAAATTTTATCGTATTTTTTTGAAGGTGCATTTTTAATTTCTAGAATATCTGTACATGAAAGTGGAAAAAAAGCCAATATCAGCGCTTTCTTATTGTCACTTCAACTTGTTCAACTGTATTAATTAGGCATGAATTACTACATTAGCGTAAAAAAAATTAGTTGTAATCATGGAAAAATGTAAAGAATACAGAAAATAGTTCCGAAAAGATTATTTTGATTTTGAATCTTCTGATTTTTTTCAACTTTTAGGAAACAACCACATGAAATTAGAAAATAAAAAATCCTTTGCAAAAACGTTCATTTGGACTACATTATTATATGGATGTGAAACTTGGACACAAGGGAAGAGGGAAAAGACTCGGTTGGAAGAAATAGAAATGTAGATTTGGAGAAGGATAACACGAACAAGGTGGACGGACGAGAAAAGCAACCTAGAAATATCGAGAGATATTTGATCTGTCTCGGCTACATTTTGTACCAAAATGATCAATTGTTACGGGCAAAAGAAACGATTTGCGTTAGTCAAAAACACATTCACAAGAAAGATGAAATTGATGAAAAGGAAGTAAAGGGTGTTTAGAAAACACCCAAACATTTATGTGTAGCTTGGTATTGTACGGCGCAGGACAGTGGTTGTTTAAGCGAGTTGATAGGCGTGAATTGGAGGCTTTTGAAATGTGGTTGTGGAGAAGGATGGAAAAGGATAAATGAACAGAAAGTAAAACGAACTAAAAAAACGCGACCACCAAAATGACGAAAATATTGTAAATGCTAAGGCTTTGTTGAGCAGGTTTCCTAGAAATAGGTGCTCGAATGATTTCTAATGAATTTGGTCTTCCTAAAAGTGATATGCATCAACTTGTAACCAAAAATATGAGAATGAGAAAGATGTGTGCGAAGTTGGTGCCGCGAGCGCTCTCGGATGAACAAAAGTAATCTCGCACGCGGATCTGCCAAGAGCTTCTCGACCGCGTGGATGAGGACCCTGCAACCATGACGTTGCCCGACCATACTTCTTCATCTTCCACCGCCTTAAATATGTGCTGAAAGGACGTCACCACAGCTTGGTGGAAGCGTTACAACAGTCCGTGACGAGGGAGCTTAGCAGTACCAGTCTAGCAGCCGCCTTCCAGAAGGCATACGAGGCATGGAAAACTGACTGGCATCGTTGTGTGGACGCACAAAGGTGCTACTTCGAGGAATTTTGAGTAAATGTATCAATTTTGGCAATAATTATCTTTAATGGACTAAGTCCTACAACTTTTGGGACAGACTTTTATACTGTCATAATACACGTATTATGACAGTACATATCTGATTACCTTAACTTTACTAAAGCTAACGGTTTCAGGCTTAAATTTGTGGAATTCCTTCATGGTTAGGGTAAAAACTGAGGATAACTTTGCACTTCTACATACTTTTAATACAATACGACCATAGTTTCGATTCTGCGCATCATTATCAGGTACAATTCAACAAAATTTTCCAACTTTTATAGTCAGGCGCCAGGTAGGGGAAGTAAGGGAGAGGGGTGGTAGTGTAGGTGCAGCAATGATTGGTGGGTGAAGGGAAGGTGAGGGTGAACTATTGGACGCAGACGGTACAAAGGGGGGGGATGTTTGTTTGCAACGGTTGACCCTCATTAACGGAGGGACGGTGACTGTCACTGCCTTGGTGGGGTGAATGGTGTGGGAAGATATATGTAAGGTTTTAAGGAGAAGGGAACGCGAGAGGTAAGGGATATCATTGACCACCTCAAGATTACCGGACTGAAGGGATTCCCAAATTTCCAACTCCTTCAGAGCGTTCAGCCTGCGACCTTTCGTTTCCGTGTGTATAATGTCTGCTGTGAAGTTACTGGAATGGTCGTGGTCTAAAGGTCTAATTGTGATCTGTGTTAACTTCACTAGATTTCAATTAATGAATAAATTTAAAAAAAGAAGACGAAATACGTTATTTATTCACTAAAATATAAGGACATAAGAACAAAGATAATTATTTGATTGTTACGGCCATCCGAAACCTATCTTACCCGATAGATTACCTATTACTATGAGGTCATTGAGGTAGATTTTTTGCTTGTTATTTTTTTATGGCTTTTACATATTTTTGAAGGCCTATAAATATACACTTACCTTCCTGTTAGTAAAATGGGATTCACATTAGTCTTGCGAATAACTTATTTTATTTAAAGCAACATTGACCCAGCTGGTTTTATAAAACTTTCTACTACAGAGAAGGTTATTTATTTGGAACGAAAGGCCCAGAGCATCCTAATCTGTGAATCTTCTGTTTCGGCTTATTAAAGGTTTTATTTCAATTTTGAGTGCATTGTTAAAGTGGTGCGTTCATGTAAAACAGCCTCAGATTGCATCAACTCAATACTCTTGGATGTAATTATAAAAAAATAAGACCGCTTTTGGATTAATTATAAATAGCCAGCTTGAAAATTTTTGGGGTATTTTATGTTTCAAAGAGCGCTTAGTTCAAATATTATTCTTTAATTTTGAATGACATAAAATGAGAAATAAAACAACAGAGTAAAAGAATTGGAGAGAGGTTTAAAAACCTTAAACGTTAAAAAGGTACTATTATGAATAAAATTGATCCTTATCAGTGATTTTAAAAATTCCTTTGTTGCATAATAAATTTGAGTACATATTTCATAAGCAGCTGAACAGAAAATTGATGGGAAGAGGTAACGGACGTACGTAACTATTTGAGACAGAGAATTGGTATTAGAAACAAATATAACGCGAGGGAGCAATATTATTGATATAATGGGGAGCATTTGTCGTAATAAACACACCAAGATATTAAGTATCGATCAGGATTAATGACTTATTCTTCGAACGAAATAAAGGAATCTAAATTATATTGATTAACTTGCCGTTTCTGATTTTATTCGGTCTCGTTTTCATTCGGATTCGTTTTGGAAGCGTCATACCAAGCGCAAAGTTTGGGTGAATGGTTCTATCTGACAAAGAAACGGTAGAATGTTCTACTTTATTATAAAGAATTGCAAGTATCGTTAAAATTTTTTTAAACGGGAGAGAGAGATTTGGTTAGATGGGAGAAATTATAAAGTTAAAATAAAAGAAAATGCTACAACAAAAAGACGAAGAAAACAAAAAACCAAGGAATATTTCTATAAAAAATGTTTTTTATGGAAATAAACATTTCAAAAGATATATTTTTAAATAATCAAGTCTTTTCTTTAGTGAATTATTTGACTCCTACAGCTGACTCTATTATTTTTCGCAAATACTTTCTCTAATAATGGTTTTCTAATTACCTGCTCATTTTAATATCTGGCGATCGGCCGGATACTGAGTGAAATTCGGTGATAAGTGTGCAATAGAAGGTCGGTTTCTATGTCATTCACTTCTATCCTTATTCTGTTCCTCGGGAACACCTCTACATTATTCCGTCTTCCACGGTGTAAACCTGCGCCATCTTAAGGTTTGTTGACTAAAGCTGGCTGATCTTCCATAAAATGGCGATTCCCAATATTTTCCAGGCGTACGGTTTTGAGGGAAGAAAGAGGTTGAGGAAAATGTGTAATTCAGACCTCGTTAAGAGAGATTCAGGGGAGAGCTATAGAGGAGAATGTCCACTTTGTTTCGGTTGGAGGGATTTTTTTTTATAATTCGCGTGTTCCATTTAGAATTCAGGTCAGTCTGACCACTTCCTCGCCGGTTCCTTCCTCTGCCACACCCCCACACCATCACTCCATCCTCGCTGGAACCACGCCCTCCCCTCTCGCTCAAGCTATCCTCCCCTTCCACCAGCCACTCCACTCCCTGAAGACAAAACCTCAAGAGACCTCCATTTCCATTCTTGTTAGTTTCACGTAGGAAAACGTCTTACACAACTCTAATTTTTAAGAATATTTTATGATTAGCAGTTGATCTTTCTTTTAACAAGTTAAAACTCATCGTGTAATTTTTTTGGTTTATTTAACTTAATCAACACTTTGCAAACCAATTCAGCTTAATGAATTTCGCTTAACTTATTTGCTAAGTAGCTCGTTCGCAATATCTCATGCATGTATTCAGCTTCGCACCCTAGGAAAATTATACACAAAATAAATTAATATGTTAACGATGCATTTATTTTTCTCTGTTTCATTCCTTCGCTGGGATTAAATGAAAGGACGAAGGGAATTTCTCAACAGCGGACTGTAAATTTGCCCACCAACGGTTTTTTCTTCTTCTTCCTGCCTCTATTC
Source organism: Hetaerina titia (assembly GCA_037158775.1). Taxonomy (NCBI): domain Eukaryota; kingdom Metazoa; phylum Arthropoda; class Insecta; order Odonata; family Calopterygidae; genus Hetaerina; species Hetaerina titia. Next base: position 78,448,639 of record CM073774.1, on the reverse strand, counting down.
CGATTTCACTGTCGGGTTTGGTATACAGGGTTACATTCTTCCAATCCTTCCTGACCGAGATCTTATCTTCGTTTACCTCACACTCTCCAGCGCAATTTCTAACACAATCTATGCTTGTCTTTCTTAGACTTTCTCTAACATGTCAACCTTCTTCCTTAATAAATTAGTGAAATTTCACCTGAACAGTTTTAATTGCGTCTCAACACGTGACCAAACCGGCCAAGTCTCCCTTATTTGACTTTCTTCGTTAAGAGTTCAAACTTCGTTTTAAGGCTTCAAAATGTAAATTATTGAATCGCAATATTGTGCATAATAAAATATTTCCTCATCTCTAATATATACTAACCCCTATTCACATTTTTTCCATATCTTGTCTTGTGGCTCGTAAACTCACACTTGTAACTCATATAAAATCTGATTTCTGGTACTTAAATTACCTTTCTTCTTCAGATATTTCTCTAATTTTCATTGGTTATCGTTTAATATACAGTTGGATTTTTTTACTTCTTTCATTTCAAAAGCCTTTTTTAGACTTTAGCCGAATCTCCTCACACCTCGACTTCCTATTTGTGTTTTTCCCTTAAAATGTAGGCATCTATTGACACAGAACGAATCCTATTTTTACTTAGGCTATAGTGCTCTAGAAGGAGGCTATTTATGGCGAATGTAGGTGTTTTTTGGGTATTTTTATATCAATTTACAAGTTCCTCTTACTAAGCTTAACCTAAACCGCGAATACCCACGGCGATGACACAATTTGATACTGACATTTTCGAGGTTTCGGGCGTTAAGAGAGTTCACCGGCTGAACTGAGGCCGCCCTGATTATATCTCCCTCTCAGACCTCTCTGCTTTCTCCCAGAAACGATATCTCTCTCGCCAATGGCCGATTTTCAAGATCTCATCCTCACGGCAGAGGACAATAAATATTTTGATGAAGTGCATAATGCCGTTTAAGACAATTTGAGCTTGAATGCGTCAGACCCAAGAGACAGCTTTATGCATACCAAATTCCGATTTATATGTCATTGTGTATCGTTGGAACTTTGTGTTTGCTGAGTCCATCCAAAATCTACCATAGCCGGTAGAATGCCAATAATAATGGGATCATTACAACAAGTGAGAGATAAATGCATAAATTTTTAAAAGATAACGTTATATCAAGGATTTTTGGATGATAATTGAAGAAATATGTCCTATTCACTGTAAAATTTTACTCACCATTGCTAAGGAAGTTTTAATTGCTTGTAAAGGAAGTACTATTCATTTTTTTAAAGTAAACTCCGTGATTATAATTTACTAGTAAATTAAAAATAGAATTAAATATATATATATATATACTATAAAAATATATATAGTCATATTTAATCATAAATAAAATAAATCAAATCTTTGGAAGATAATGATAATTATTGTTTGTAAGTTTCAAATAAAAGTAAACCAACAAATGACGGACGTATGTCGGTCAGGATGCCATTTTCCCTTCACGTCAATTAATTTAATAATAACGGAAATGAGGAATTGAAAATTCCCGTGGTGAACTGTTAAGGCTTACATTTATATTTTTTTTACAGAAACAAAAATTTACCCTCAAACCGTTAAATAATATTTTTTTTACGTCGATGTATTTCTCTATATTTTAAATGGTGTAATTTAACCGTGAATTGCAGTATCATTCAAAATGCCAAATACTAAATGTGCTCTTTTCAAAGAAACTTCTCAAGAAAACTAGTGTGAAAAGGGCCTTTGATAAAACTCCCAATGGATTTTACTCTCTTCTGCGAATTTTTAAGTTTATCTGGGGCTTTCCCAACCTGAAATTAGAGCCACCTTAAGTGTAAACGCAAAGGCAAACCCTTTAATCTTACGCCCTGGATCGCGCCGCAGGCAGGTAAATTACGTCGGGCGCGGAGAACCGAGTTGATTAATGAGTGCACGATCGGATTCGTAGAAGTTGAAAAAGCTTTACACCCTCGTCGCCTTTCTCTCTCTGGTTTCCTTACCTCGGGTCAATCCAACCTACGGGCTTCGGGAGGAAGTGAAGCGACAAGATACCAAACAAATCATAGCAAGTATGAATTTTCCAATAGCTTATCTCTCAGTGTCTCCATGGAATCTTCATTGTTCCGATTGGAATATTTTCTTCTGTCTGCTAATCGGTTCCCGAAGAATGGTCAGTTTATGAATCAATCGGACGGCTGGAAGGTGGAAATGTAGGTCAAGGACGAGGATTCACGGAAAACTCTTGGGGGCATCTTAATCGTTATTATGAATATTGGGTATCCGCTCGTTCACTGTCTAGAGATAGAAAAAGTGCTAGCAACTAAAATTACACCACACTTGAATGAATAACATCAACAGAAAGATCAGTCCCGTGAAAATTTTGGGAGAGACAATAAAAAGTTGTAGATTTCATGTAAAATTTAGTACGTTATACTTATTTCAGTTTCATCAGTGTAATATTTTCCTGTTGTTTACAGATGTTTCGTTTTCGTTTGAATGGCTAATTAATTGGGTAAAACCCCTTCACTACTGAAGTACAATTATAATTTTTATATTCGATTACAAGATTATGATTCCGTAACTCCAAGAAACTTACCATTTCATAAACCTCTTTCCTGGGTATACTTATAAACAAACATAATTTGTTTTAAAAGAATAGAATTGGAATTATAGTTAAAAAATTTTATTCCTTCTAGCAAAGATAGCTAGAATTAAGTATGTCATGTTTCATCTTAGGATTTCAATGGTTAACGAAATTACTAGAACCCATAAACCGGAGATTTCTTCAATCAAATCAAGCATTATTCACAATATTTTACTATTTAATGTTTATTGTTTTGTCTCTGTAAGTTAGATCGTCAACATTTCTTCATGAAACAAGATTTGTTGAAAATTACTATTTTCTCAGTGAAACCGTAATATTTGACCCCAGTTGCAAATATAAAATTCTTTTTCTTCTGCAAATATCATCATAGTCGAATATTTGACGAAATGCCCTAATACTAATTCAGAATTCTTTTATTTGGCTCAATTCGGAATTTTACGCATTTGGACTTGTATAATTTTTCACATGTGAAAGTTCAGTAAAATATATTTTCTCGTATATAATTACCTGGGATCAATTAATAATAATTGCAACCGGGGGAGAGGATCCATTGATCATGTATATGTATGTGCGTCTATGCATGGATATGTGTGTGTATATATATATACATATATGTAACACGAAATCCCGCCATACGGCGAACAAATATTCATTCACATAGAAATAGATATAAAGAAAGGGGATAGGAGTACACATGAAGGACGAACACAGGAGAGGTGGGGAAGGCGGATTTAAACAGACCACGAGTGTAAAAATATTTCCTCGACCGGGACATATATATATATATATATATATATATATATATATATATATATATATATATATATATATATATATATATACTTTCGGCCTACTCCGAGGCTGAAAGCTTCAATAATCTACAATGTGAGTGTTCTTTTACGTGTTATCTGCTTTATTCTGTGTTCTATTGCGCCGTCCAAAGGTTATATTGCTCTCGTGAGTGCTTCCGCATCATATATATATATATATATATATATATATATATATATATATATATATATAAATTTATTTATTTTATTTATGCACCGAGAGAGAGTATTTAGAGTCATTTCAATTGAGAATTTGAGGAAAATACACGCAATTGTGTCAAAAGAGTGAAAGTCAAATATATTTGTGATTCTGTTCCCTTAAATAATTGCACCCAGTATCATTTATATTGCCTTCACTAAGATCGATTCCCTTTCACCCATTACATCCTGACTTAAGATAAAAATACTACGTCAATAAATGCCCTTACCAAATGGATTAAATCCCTGAAATGCTTTTATTCCCATGAACTTAATTTGGCATAGGGATGGTGAGACTGAACCCGTTTTCTTTCCTCAATTTAACCAATGAGAGCAAAACGATCGCTTTGAGAACGCTTATTCAAATTCCCCACCATGTATTGGATTCTAATTAATCACAGTATTCAAAATAAGCCGGAGGCCAGTAATGCAATGTATCGCACAATCTTTGACCTATATATAGGGGTATTTTTGTTTCCACCCGTGAGCAGAGTGGTTATAACATTGAGCGTGATCGCACTTGATCGGAACGCGTTGATTGTTATGCTAAAGAATCGATCTCGAATTCACTCTTCTTTTTTTTGTCGAACCTTATTGACACTGTCGAATTCGTGGAATCCCGTCGGTAAGCGTGGAGGGCGAGAAACAGAGTGAGAGAGAGAGAGAGAGTGGTCGAGTTGGCGGGTGAAGAGAGAGAGAAATTTGGGAATACGGAGTTGTGGAGGCTTGGGCGTACAGCAGAGTATAATATGGCATATACATATAGAGAGATAATACGGGAAATGACGTTTAAAGAAGACATATTTTCCCACCTTACATTCCTTGCATACTTTATACGTAGATATCAGTAATCCCCGAAGAGAATGAAAATTCTCAAGTGGCAACTATAATCATATTTATATGTATATAAATGAGACTCGATTTAACATCTGGGAACCATCGCCTAACCCACATTTTCAATATATCTCTTTTTACCTAATATCATAGGTTCCTTTTTTCGAAAACTAGCGTTGTATTCATTATTTTGCTACATTTACGTTCCTATACACTCTATGTAATGTTTTCATTAATTCTCCAATTTTATAATAATTAAATTGAGCGCACTAACTGCTCATGAATGCAATTATTTGTCCAACCTGCGTAAGTAAAATAATTATAAGTCCCTGAAAACCATTAGTTCAATTAGACATTCTAACATTTAGGGTAGATTGTCTTTAGGTACACACTCTGATGTATCGTCTAGAGCTTACTTTTGTTGGGGAGGCGACCGACAGTTGAGGTCATTTGCGCCATTAGGGATGGATTGGAAAGGAAGGGTGGAGAGAAACCCGGCTTTGGCATTAGTCTTGTCGAAAGGGGCCAAGGGATTCACAGTTAAACGTCCCATCAGACGGACGTCGTGCTCAATCAAAGTGCTCTCCACAAAGCACCTCAAGTAGGGATCGGGATACAACTGGAAAATATTTGTTGTCTCCGGGAATCGAACCTTCTCGGTGGGAAGCCTGTACGATCTCCTAGTATCGTCAAATACATATATATATATATATATACAAAATACATATATATGTTAAATATTTTCTTATTATTAAGTTATCTATCAGTTAAGGTAAGTTTTTGATGGACAGAACTAACAAATAAATATTTTGTGCCTCCTAACTGAGCACAATACAGCATCCTACTCTAATACTCCTTTTTCATCCCTGTGTACTTCCTTTCTCCCTTCATCTCGTACAACATCCCTATCCTGTTCCTGCCCTTCCCTCGTTTTCCTAACGTTTTCCGCTCTATTACAGTTTTCAGTATCCCACTACCGCTCAATACCCCCTTCATCCATTTTTCATGTTTCCCTAGGATGTCTCCCAAAAACCTCTTTCCTCGACCACCGTCCCTAGTACTTCCACATTTGTTTTCCTATCGGTCAATTTCACCTTCTCCATTCTTCTCCACACCCACATTTCAAAAGTCTCCAATCTACGTCTATCCTCCTGCTTCAGTGACCACGTTTCCGCGCCGTACACAACTACGCTCCATATCAAAGTTTTTACGAGTCTTGTCTTAACATCTCTACTCAACGTCCCCGTCATCAACTCCCTCCTCCTTGAGAAAGCCTCCTTGCCTAGCACAATTCTTCTCCTTACGTCCCTACCACTTTGACCGTATTGGTCTAAAACACTTCCGAGGTATGTAAACTGCTCTACCTGCTCTATTTTTTCCCTGCCTATTTTAATGTTTAGCTTAGCCTTTTTCTTTCTGGAAAATCGCATAACCTTTGTTTTATTAATATTGTTTCTCATCCCATATCCCGAGATACGTAAATTGTTCCACTTTCTCTAGTTTTGCACTCCTATTTTAATGTTTAGCTTTGCCTTTATCCTTCTTGAAAATTGCATAACCTTTCAAGAATTTTTCTCGGGTTTCCCACCGGGTCAGGTGGGAAAAAACCCGAGAAAAATTCTTGAATACCATACGCCGGGAAAATCTGATATCACGCATAACCTTTGTTTTATTAATATTGATTCTCATCCTATATCTATCACACCGAGTTTCCAATTCACTCAGCAATATTTGTACTTCATTGGCTGACTGACAAACTGAAGCTTAGTCATCAGAAAACCTAACCGATTTTACGAATTCCCCTCCGACTTTCATTCCTACCTCCAGTTCTTCCCATGCCTCTTTAATCATTTCCTCTACATATACGTTGAACAGCACCGGTGATAATGGGCAACCCTGCCTTACACCTCTTCCTAACACTGTCCATCCGGACTCTCCGTTCCCCACTCGCACCTGAGCAGTCTGAGACATGTACAGGTTGCGGATTAGCCTCCTGTTCCTGCAATCCATTCCTATTTTCTGCAACGTACGCATTAATTTTTCCCAATTCACTCTATCAAACGCTTCTTCAAAATCTAAGAAATAGGCATATACTTCCGGATTGTATTCTATATTCCACTCGATTAGTGATCTCATTACTGCAATGGCATCACGCGTACCTCTTCCTTTCCTAAACCCAAATCTGATCATCCCCTAAGTAATCATTTGCCTTACTCTCTATCCTTTTGTTGATGATCCTGAGAATAACTTTAACTGCGTGGGATATTAAACTTAAAGTTCTGTAATCCTCACATAATGAAGCCTTCACCTTTTTCGGAATAGGAACTAACACCGATCTCATAACGTCTTCCGCTCAGTAGCTATCCTCACAGATACTACGAATTAGACCATGTAGAATCTTTCTCCCAAATTTTCCTAAACATTTGAGTTGTTCCTTAGATCTATTGTCTACCCCCACGGCCTTATTCGGTTTCATCTTCAATGCCCTTCCTATCTCATCGTTTAATATGTCTGGACCTAAGCTATCTTCATCTACGTCATGTTTATTTTCTATGTCTAACTTTGTAGGCCGAAGTTCTTTACCATATAGTGCTTCTATATATTCCGATGAGGCATACTAAAAGGAAACCTCTTCCAATACTACGAGTTGAATTTCTTGGATTTTTAAGAAATTATGTACGACCCACGTATTTTTCTAATTACATTTTAAGTAGTGTTGTATGCTGTAATCATTTCATCCTACCTCTACTTGTTGTAAGTAGTTAATGCATATTTTCCTACTTGTCATTAGTAGCTCGTCTCTTACACCTATAGAGGTATTTCATGATTATATATCTTTTATTGTATACCTGGATTTTAATTATCCCATGCCGCACACCCTAGTGGTTGCCATACAGAAGTAAATTTCCGAAAACATATTTCATTTTTCTAACCCCTCATCATTGTGTACTTTTCCCAACTCATAAAATGATTTCGAATGATTCCGAAATATTCATTTGAACATGATAGGAGGAAGAGGGAGATTATTAGGTGAATTTCAGTGAATGCAGAAAAATCGGGCGGAGATATTAAGTATCTCCGCCCATTAGCTCTTATTTGCATAATGAAGCCTGTAACAGAGTGCGAAAATGATGCGACTGTGTACTTAATGAATTCGCAGTGAAAGTTATTTTGTAGGTAGTCAGTATGAGGCTGCGGATATTAGGTTAGGAAGAGTGTGGAAATAAAATAGTAAGCTTTTTGGGCGTCGTAAAGGCAGCAGGAAGAAATCATGAAAAACTAAAGGAACTAGTTGTATTGGGTGGAAAGAGGAATTCCATTTGATACCATAGTATAGGTGTAGGGAATGGTAGAAGATCCGTGATTACTCTGGGTAATGGCGATGACAGTGTTGCTGCTAGAGTCAAGTCAAACCTATATCAATCACCACATAAAGCATGTGACTTCTCTCTTCAACAGCTAAGCATTGTTTGGTTCAAATTCCTCGCCGATAACCATGCGTCATTAATTTAACTAATGAGACTTTTTAAAGAAGTACTTTCACATAATTATATTAGTTTAAGGAAGGAAACTTTAGTTTAAACATAAAATAATCATCTTAAATGCTACTGGAAACGAGGATATTAGGCCTTCAGTTTGGAAAAGAAGATTTTGATATTTTTCCTTCCAAAGGTTTCGTGTTCTACGTAAATCTGTGAGGTGAAAAGGGGCATTAAAGTCATTCTCGACGCCGACTTGACCAAGAAATTTAATCCCCCCCTCCGCCAGATTTAATGTTGAAAGTCATCGTTTCTCGTTGATATACATAGGGTGAGACCTTGGAGGTTTTGCGGGGGTAACTGCACCTCCTCTCCCCCTCCTCAAGCTCCTCTTTGCCCCATATGTCCATTTGAATTTCATGTATATGCTTGAAGATAATTTCATTTTCATTTGATTAATAAAGTCACCTCCACCTTTATGAACTCTGATTCCACTCGTGAAATCTGCGAATGTGGCAGCACGGAATAAGTGGAGGGAGTAGACTCTTTGGACGGGTCCATTTGTACTGATAAGAAGAATCTAATGTGATGGGGAAAGAAATAGGAGTTGGTAGGATGCGAGTCGACTGGAACCACGCAGGATGTTGAAGGAACAGAGAGAGAGCAGGCAGGGTGAGGTGGGGGAGTAGAAGAGGGTGGGTTATAGGGGTGGGGGGAAGGGTTGTACGCCGCAAGGAGGTAGCGCCGCTCGCCATCTTAACAGTTGACGAGTGTGCATACAAAATGGCGTGTGTACCCGCCCCTTCCATCCATCCTTTAACCCTCCCTCCCTTTTCACTCTACCCCGACTAATAGGTCACTGCCGACTCACGCGAGCGGAGCCGGACATTGGCTCTGACCCAATAACTCCCTCTTTGAATCACATGTATTCCTTTCTCCGCACCCGCACACCCACTACCCCGCCAACCTCCCGAATACCTCTCCCTCATCTAACACGATTCGCTCTCTCTCCCCCCTCTCTCACCCAGTTTCCCTCCCGTGATTTCGACTCCTTTGTCTCGAGGTCTGAGGAAGATGAAGGGGTTAAATGAGTCGAGCCCTCCGTCTCGAGAAGGAAAGGCAGTTTGTTCAAGGCAATTGTGTTAAGGCAGAATTGGACCGAAGAAAAAACAAATTACGACCACGATTTAAACACACCGACAAAAGCTTATGGGGCGCACCGAAAATGAAACAAGTGAAGACGGGGAAATCCCAAACGTAGACAAGGGTTCCTCAATTTTTTTAATCGAAACTCCACAGAGAATGAATTGCGTGAAAGGGAGAGCTAATCATCTCAGCGCAGAAAAAAGGTTTCTCAGCTTCTTTACTTAAAACTACATTGAAATTTAAAAAAATATTTTTGGCATCTCCAAAATTATGTCTGAAAACATAAATTAAGAGAGTCCTGGAAAATGGAAGGAGTTAAAATTATGTACTGATAAAAAATACACTGATTAATTATGCGGAGTAGATAAACCACTTAAAAGTTTTTCAGTAAAATTGGGAGATATTAATTCATCAATTAGAGAACTAAATTGTCAAGTAAAACCGCTCTCTCAGTGTACATCAACGCCACAAGTGGGATTTCAAATCAGTAAAAGAACATCAAAAAGTCAGTTCAAAAAACTTCCTAATGAAGCCATGGAGATTTCTATTTTTAATATTTTCGTAGGCACGTGGAAATATATACTCCATTAAGTTTGTTTTATAGCCAAATCCTCTCATGAAAGAGTATTAAATGGGCATGTCAGCAAATTTAACGAGTTGAAAGTATCACTTCCAGTCTTTTAGCACAGATTGCACACTATTAATTTGGTCTCAATTTTTAGCCTATAAATTATTAGGAAACAGCTTTCTGCTGTCTTTCACATTAAACTCTTTCGACAGTTTCCAACGTTTGCAGCGCATTTAGTGTGGTATTTTATCAACCATACTGTTGGGTCAATCACGTTCATTTTTTTTAAAGATTCATGTAAGCTTGCAGTGTTAACCTAAAAGTGGGATGTAATACAGAGACGATAAATATCATAGTGATTGATATTCGGTGAACACTTGCAGGCATTCAATTCGTCTATATTTTCCTCTTTATTCATTTCCGACGTGGGCAGGGTTATGGTCATCTTTGCTTTGAGAACATCTGGTGTTATAAAAAAAACCGTTGGGCGATAAGGATGGAAAAAAATCGCTTTATCATAACTTGACATTTTAAATATATGCCAATTTCTCATAATGAAAACTTGCACGTGTATATCAGGAAGAGAATCGATATATTAATGTGTAAAGGCAGCTATGATTATTAATACCGTGATGACTTAGATGATAGTGGCTTGATGAAAATTTTTGGCATTCAAAATAAGATCAAAATAGTTTTTTAAGATTTCCAAAAATTGGTCACATACAAGGATACGATGCAGTTTTTTTTAGTTGGTAATATTACCATGCTTATCAGTGGAAATTTACCCTGCTGTAATGTTGTTCAACCGAACTAAAAATTAGAACACTTAATCGATGTTTAACAAATAACAATGCACTGATAATTTGCAATGTTCAATGATGATTATAATAATTTTCAATTACCTTACGTTTTACTATTAACACTGGACTAGTGGCGCACACTGCAAGAAGAGAGCTCTTTTTAAATTGAAATTTAATAAAAAGTTACATTTACATCACGAAATGAAGTTTTGTACGAATCTCTTCCTCATTTGCACTTTATTTCACTCACAAATTACCACATCAAACAGTAGCTTTTACTAAATTCCTTATGCTGGTTATTTAAACGGAGGCATAGGGTTACTGGCTCTACCTTAAATAACTAATACTTTCTTCATACTTAATGCCTGAAATCAATGCTAAAGAAACTAAAGTTTAAAATATTTCAAAGAACTCCTTGCGTGTTTTGAAATGAAAAGTCGTTGAACATAATAAATATAATATTTCGAAACAGAGTCATGGAAAACGTTGGAAATGAACCTAACCTTAGGATTCGGGGAGTTAGTATTTGTTTATTTTTCAATGAAGTCATTGTTAAAATCAAAGGAATGGTATAAACTTGCAAGGGTTTGAGGCAAGGCAATAAATCAAATTTTTGTAAGTGTTCAGCCTCGCAAGAAAACATTTTTACAAAAATTATGCATTTTATTAATTTCATATGCATTTACCTTCGCATGGCATAAAGTAGTAACTATTGTGCTATAAAATAGTAACCCTGCAGGCTTGTTTACAAGTGCTCATTTGGTGCAAAATATCCTCCCCCATTCTGTTTAAGAGAAGTCTGGGAAGACTACGTCACGATCAGAGTAAACAAAAACAAAGTGACGTAGCATCAGCTTTTTTAGGTTTGACCTAAATTCTCCATTCCATGTTTTATCAAGGGACCTTCTTTAGATCCTATCCCAACTTAACCTTGGAGAAGATCTTCTCAATAATTTTTTACCGCCTTGTCTTTCTCCAGTTTAAATTACGTGTTTAGCTTTCCATAAGCCTTGTTGATACAGGCGGTGTATAACTTGAATTATCAATACCTCTTGAGGCCTAACTGTCATCGGCTTTTCTCTCAGCCTTCAACACAGTAATGACTTATATTAGCGGTTCCTTTAATTAATATAAGCTTTAGTATCCAACAGTATCTTCAGATAAGCGCCAGAGCATGTTATAATATGTGATTTCCTTATTTAAAATTATCTTATTGACAAAAACGTTGTAGAGTAATGTCGCAAAAAATGTTTAAAAATCTTTATTATATTAAACCGACCATTTTTTAGGAATAAAACATAATACCAATATTTTGTAATTAACTTCATTGGTAAAGGTTCTATAGGTAGTATTTCATTAATATTTGGATATCTTATTCCAATTAATAAAAAGTTACTTTGAGAAGAAAAAGATTATGGAAGTGGGTACACAAGAAAAAATCCTTCGTTATGATTACTGAGATTTCAAATATGATAAACCAGTCTCAACTAATAAAATTAATGAAATAAAATTTTAGGCCAATGCAACAGTGAAGCTACATTCTCTTCTCTTTTATTTTTTTTCCATTTCATGTACAACTACGCATTCAAATAATAAATATGATACTTTCAGAAACTTTATATCAATTTGAAGTATATTATGAGTTTAAGGTTTTATCTATTTTATTCTCAATTATATTTTCGAGGAAAATTCCGTGCCACAGAAAATTTTCATGTCATCGTGTACGTTGAAGTATTAAATTAATTTAATAACAGCATTTTAAATTGTTCAGCACTATGCTCTCCATCTCCAACACTGTATAAGGGTAACTTCTATGGTGAAATCTGGACTATTTATGCACGCACGCCCCTCAACAAGTGGGCTTTTTGAAGGCTTCCAACGAAATTTCAAGAAGGAAGATTCCTCTGTCATCCCCGACCAAATTTATCAAGAAATCGATTGTTCTTAGGAAGGGGTGGTGAGCTTCTTGAGAGGAATCCACAAAGCCTTTTTGTGAATGTCTCCTCTTTTGAACATGTATACCATTTGGATATTCATTAAGTTTTAATTAAATATACACACACACACACACACATATATATATATATATATATATATATATATATGATGTCCAAATGTTATAAATATATATAACATGGACAGCAACACACAATATGAGAACACATAAAAGGAACACTCACACGTTATTTGTATTTCCTCTGAAGATTAGTTAGGACTCAGTCCTCAGTGACTCCTAACTAATCTTCCGAGGAAGAAGGAGCAAAATTCCGTCGACAATATGTGTATATATATACACGTATTAATATATGTATATGAATGTATATGTGTATGTATATTATATATATTATATTATTTTCACACATAGAAATAGATATATAAGGAAAGGGGATAGGAAACACATAAAAGACCAACACAGGAATGGTAGGGAAGGCGGATTTGAGCAGATCACTAATGTAAAAATATTTCCTTATCCGGGATTCGAACCACGATCCTTCCACTTGCCGGGCGGATGCTCTACCAACTAAGCTAATATATATATATATATATATATATATATATATATATATATATATATATGTGTGTGTGTGTGTGTGTGTGTGTGCGCGCGCGTGTGTGTGTGTCCTTTTACGTGTCTGTTTTATTCTGTGTTCTATTTGCCGTCCAAAAGTTCTATATATATATATATATATAGAACTTTTGTACTATATTAACCTGCACCTATTGAACTTTTGAACTATATATATATATATATATATATACACACATAACATTTGGACGGCACAATAGAACACAAAATAAAAAATACAACACGTTAAAGGACACTCACATTGTAGATTAATTAAGCTTCCGGCCTACTCCGAGGCCTTACTCCGAGGCCGAGGATTGAGGCCTTTGGCCTCGGAGTAGGCCGAAATGTTAAACAATCTACAATATGATACACGAAACTAGCCAATACACTTCGTAATAAGTTTGTTATTTACCTTGGGTAGGAATTTAATGAAAATATCATAAATTAAGTCGCAGCTTTTGCCTTTATAATTGGATTTGCTGCTTACGTTTGATGAATGCAAATTTATGGAGTAAAACCTTTTTGGTTATAAACACAGTTCCTTCAGTCATTTAGTAATATTTCATGTATTCGTATTTTTCATCGTAATTTTTAGTTTTTTTATGAATAAGAATTACCCCTATGTGGCACCAATTAAAAGTTTGACTATATCTTATGCTTGGAAAATAAATTTATATTTTACTCTGCCACAATTTGATTTTTAAAGAGTAATTATTAAGTAAGGGCCTCCCAAATATTTCAGAACACATTTAATAATGAGTTCTTATCGTAAAACGTTTTATTGTTGGATTACAATGTTTAATGATGAATAAACATAATTGAGAACCTGGTGTTAGTGTACATGTACATAAGGTCACCTATGATCATATCATAGAGTTTATAATATGTAAAAATAAATGTGGTACATGGTAATCCTAAAAAATAATCATCTTAAATAGTTCTCAGTATTAGTTCACAATGAAACTCATTTATTGTAATTGCACGCATTTTAATTTTCTAATTGTTGTTCACTATTAAAACTCATACGTCATTTATTATCTTTAAGGCAATAACCTTTTGGATTTGAAGTCATCACTTAATTTTATGATGGTTTTTCTCAAATAAAGACATATAGCATATATGACTCTGGGGCGATACAGCAAGTAGATTAACGCCAATTCAATTCTTCATAATTTGCCTCGCTTGGGATTAGGATTAGGTCATATCTCCCACATATCCTAAAGCAAACATTGAATCATTGACGTATAATACTCGAAGAGTATGTCAAGTCAGTACACATCACGTTCATGATACCTTGAATAACACGAAAGCTATCATCGAGTATGGAGCACGGTGACCTATGAATACAGCCGGCCGGGGTCAAACCTACGTCAGCACTGACGTATCGTTTACGCCCCATTGCCTTGGTGTCGGCTCTGAATCCATGACATTCAGCTTCACTGTTGCGTCATGTTTTGTACACAGCTGCCACGTGCATGTTTCCCGTCTTACATTTCCAGACGTCACCGTTGATTTCGGGTCACCTAAATATTTCTGTTTTCCCTCGAGCTGTTTACGTGCAAGCGATCTGATGTTGTTCAACCATGACTAGGCACGTTGAGCACACATACACAATACATCACGTGAAGTGTAAAAATATGTAAGAATGACGACCGTGACTAGGTCATCGGTTCTTACGTACGTCTGTAAGAAAAATGTTCCTAAAATTACCATTTTCACCACTCAGGGAATTTTTCTGATATAATTTTTTTGCGGCTTTGAATTCCCACCAGTAAAGAAGAGTGCATAGTCATCCTTAAGATGAATTGTCCACAAGAGGGATAGTGTGGATCGAATTAGAACTTATCATGCTAGAACCAATTCTAAATATAGCTACAAGACAAGTTCAGGTTCACTCGTGGGTTTTTTATACGACTTCCAGGAAGGAGATGGATTAAGGGATGATAAGTTATGACAAATAGTAATAACGAAACAAAAGGTAAAAATCATTATAGAAATCAAAATTGATCGTCATATCCTATCAAATAAAAAATTGAACTGAACTTCAAAAGTTGAGATTAAGGAGTTACTCTCAATTCCCGCTTATTTACAACTTGGTCGGATGTTCTTCATCTTTTCTAATAACTAATATTCTCCTCTCCTCCATACTAAGTGAAGCAGAGGGAGGGTTAGAATACAAATTTTAGATGAAATAAAGAGTAGTAGAAAGTATTAGAGAGTTATTTTAATATTCATTTTGGTTTAAAGAGTTTTTTTAACCCTTTAGGTCAGTGCATAGAACTATAGCAGTTTTCAGTGTCATTTTAGTGGTTTATCGTCTCGCTGAGGAATTGCCCGTAAAAATTATTTCTTGCCAGTTTCCTCGAACAGATGAGCATTATCGATATACACGTACGTAGCACATAGTTTTACGCTGAAGCGTTGGTTCCTATTGGATAGATTGTTTTAATTTTTGACCAGAGTGACTTGGATTCAATTCTCAGGGTCTGATTTTGAACAATCCCATCTAAAATCGAACCTTTGCGTTTTCTGTGTAGTAGAGATTTAGGGAAACCACGGCTACATGGAAAGGGGCTGACCCCACAACCCCGAGCATGTGAGCTTAGTATGTGTTATTTGAGCACTATCCATCTAAACCAACCTTCTGACTGATTGGTGATGGTGGTAGTTTAGCATAAACTCAATACGCTTATAAACAGGAAGGAGTAACGCCAGTAAAAAAATAGCATTCATTTATATGCTTGTGAGTTCATGTTAATTTTGAAAATGAAGAACAGAATGTAGTCTAATATGGGTGT
Organism: Hetaerina titia; assembly: GCA_037158775.1. Lineage (NCBI taxonomy): Eukaryota > Metazoa > Arthropoda > Insecta > Odonata > Calopterygidae > Hetaerina > Hetaerina titia. Next base: position 78,432,810 of record CM073774.1, on the reverse strand, counting down.
ACCTTGAAATGTAGTCGTAAATACATAATAAATCTGTATATTGTCACCATCCACCTTAAAAACAGCGTTGAAAAGTTTGATTTTCCCCTTAAATTCACCAAATATCCCAACTTCAACTTCAACCCTTGTCAACCCTGGAATATAAAATATAAACATAAAATATAAAAATAAACATAAAATATAAACTCTTTCTACATTGTATGTAGCAATTTCATCCAAATAATCAACAAAATTTTGAAATTTAGCTCTAAATTTAACGCTATGCATCAAATTAAAAAATATCTGGTAAAGTTAGCTAAAATACTAAACGACACTGAAAAAACCTTTCATTCTTCACCATTTGAATTGAATTATTTTTGCGAAATAATTGCTTATTTTAAACAGTTTTCTGTAACTAAAACATTACTCTTCACCTAATATGCTAAAAATATTAGCCTAATTTTCGGAACCTTCAAATCAGGATATTTATTAATTTTCATATATTATGTGGTCAATAACAGCAACCAGCCCAATGGAATGCGAAGAAATGTCGATTTAAACGTTTCATTTCATTTGTATAAAAATTAAAAAATATATCTTGAAAATTTACTTTCGCAATAATATCTAGTTATTAATTTATAATTCCAAAATAATTTGTTTTTAATGAAATTATTGATATTATTTCCCTCTAAATAAATTAAATGATTAAAGAAAATTGTTATCTCGTTTTATATTTCTTATTTGAAATAAATAATATATATCGCTTATGGACTCGTAAAAACTCTGATATGGAGCGGCCACGTTTCCGAGTACGGTGCGGAAACGTGGTCGCTGAAGCAGGAGGATAGACGTAGATTGGAGGCTTTTGAAATGTGGGTGTGGAGAAGAATGGAGAAGGTGAAATGGACCAAAAGGAAAACAAATGAGGAAGTACTGGAGATGGTGGGTGAGGAGAGGGGTTTGTTGAGAGAAGTCCTATGGAGGCAGGAAAAATGGATGAAGGGCGTATTGAGTGGTAGTGGAATGTTGAAGAAGGTAATAGAGGGGAGAATGTTGGGAAAGCGAGGAAAGGGCAGGAACAAGATAGGGATGTTGGACGGGATGAAGGGAGGAAAGAAGTACACAGAGATGAAGAGAGACCTGATGTAGATTAGGTTGCTGGATTGGGTTTTGTTTGGAGTTACAAAATGCTTATTTGATAGTTGTGTCCATCCAAAAACCTACCTTAACCGGTAGATTACCTAATAAAAACAATATCGCTTATAGTGATGGAAATACAGAATATATGAACCAAAATCTTAAGAAAAAAGTGTTACTGCGGCAGTTTAATCACAAGGTATTTACGGTTTCTTAAGAATGAAACTTTATATTCATTTTTATGCTTTTCTTTAGTTTATTTACAATTCTTTATTGATTGACAATAGAATGTTGAAGAGTGTGATAGAGGGGAAAAGGGTAGACACAGAATAGGCATACTGGGTGGAATGGAGGTTGGAAGGAAGTATATTGAAGAGGTTTTTGTTGTAGTGTTGGATGTCAGGTTGGGTTTTTCTAAGGAGAGGCAAGAATATGTTTTTTCTACCGTTCTATAGTCTGTATCTGTCTAAATTAACCGGTAGGATACCAATAATACATTTAGCAGATGCGTCGTCAACATGAATTAATTTTGCATAATATTTGACTGTCGTTGATCTTAATAGACTCAATCGTTTTCATTTAGTTGGTTCAAAATCAGACAGGTATTTATGTATATATGAGTGTTCCATACTTATGATTCCCTACCAGATTGGTTTTTCTGGTAATTTTTCTACCCTTTAAGCCAAAGGTTGCAGGTTTGAGTTCCATTTTCCGAACAGGTTATGAAGAAAATTGAATAGCCTTATCACTGGGAAATTTGAAAATAAATAAAAAAGTTGACTTAATTTAAACTTAGAGGCAAAGCCTCAAAGGAGTCTCAAGAGTAAAGGAAGAAATTATTACTTTTGACATGAACAGCACATTTTCTATTCGGCCAAACTAATTAAACGAAAAATTATCCTTATTTGGATATTCAACGACATTTTTAAATATCTCAATCGATTTCAATGCAACAATTTCAGAGTGTAAAATTATTCGCCTTGACCGGGATTCTAGTCGAGACGAATGATTTTTACACTCTGAAATTGTTGAACTAAAATGCATATTAGCGGATGACTCTTGAAAGTTACTGTTGCGGCATCTCCCGCAGTTTATTGGAATGTCTCAATCGATATACTCAATCATGTATGGACAATACGTCAACGCAACATGCTGGTGTCATTTGCATGTGCGCTTCGCCCAAAGTGCTTTCGGTGCTTCTTGACTGGACATCGATTGCTGCTCTCCTCGGCCAAAGAAGTATGGTGTCCCTCACTCGCAACTTAGCCCTTGAATCAATGGGAAAGTGGCGGCCCTCGTCCATCTAGGAACGCTCTCCTAAGCCACTCGGCCGTAAAACTAATCGATATCCCATGAGCACATTCGCGCCTTTCATAAAAATCGACCGATGCTCAGGTGCAAAATAATTGATGCTCCATTCAAGTGACGCGCTCACAAGCTGGAGGTTTCCAAACGAAGCGTTTATGAGGAATACTTTGAATACTCAACGGTACTCCCGCAAGTTCTGTCAAAACGTAATAAATGAGTGAAAGAATGTGAAGTGTGGCATGGTTTCTCTTGATTTTTATGGCAATATTGCAAATAAGTTAAGCTTTTTACAACACTTTCCTTATTCCTTAATGCAAAATAACTGGATTCCTGGAAAACTGTATGCAAAAGCGATCATAATTATGGAATTATCATTCTGAGGATTGGCCTTTAGCATCTATATCTGATAGAATAACGATGATCCTTACATTTCACTATTCTCTTATCTTTAAAAAAAATACATTTCCTGCAAAAATGCAAGTTTCTTACTTGCATTTTTCATTGTCTTCTTATCATAATCCATCCTTAGATTTTCTTCCATCAAAAAGTTAAAATAAAATGCTCTTAATTAAACAGTCTTTACTAAAAATTTTCCTATTCCTTCTCTTAGCATTTATCTTATTCGATGATTTTTCTCATAATTTCACACGAGCTATCAATTATATGCATAATACATTGTCTTTAAAATCCATAAACCAATGTTAGATGAAATTTTGATAGCACAAATTTTTATTTCCACCAATATCAGTATTTATTTGTGCTATCTAATAAAAACATCATTAGCACCAACCACCTCTGACCAACAGCAGAGATGAGTTGGGTGAAGAATCTAAGTGGTCACCTAGGGTTACGGTAAACGACGCATAAGTCATAGCACAGCTTGATATCGAGTTTTCAAATGTTGGCGCAGCAGTTTCTATTACATAAATATAAATATATATATTTACATATCGCATCCTTCTTCTGGCTACACGTGCTAAAAAACCCACTTTTCCTATTATTTATGACGATGACGTAATATGATTGCTTTCCTTACTGTCCTTTCATCTCCTTGTTGTCCATTTCTTCTTAGGTGGGCAAAAGAGCTCCCTAACGCCATCTTCTGGCCAAAGAATCGGGACACTTGGTTGCTTGAAATACAAACACAGGAGAGGCGGGGAAGGCGGAATCGAGCAGATGATGCGTGCAAAAATATTTCCTTGACCGGGAATTAAATATATATATATATATTTATATATTCAAACAGAAATAGATATAAGGAAAGGGGATAGGAAAACACATAAAAGGCGAACACAGGACATGTGGGGAAGGCGGTTTTTGAGCAGATCACGAAAGTAAAAATATTCCCTATATTTTTACTTTCGTGATCTGCTCAAAAACCGCCTTCCCCACATGTCCTGTGTTCGCCTTTTATGTGTTTTCCTATCCCCTTTCCTTATATCTATTTCTGTTTGAATGAATATTTGTGCGCCGTATGGCGGGATTTTCAAGTTTGAATATATATATATATATATGTTCACTTCTGTTTCTATTTTTCCCTTATGAGTCTCTCCTTCCCATATCTCATTTCAGTTCGACTAGTGAGGTTAGCGTAAGGCTACAAATTCCCGGGAGAGTCCTAAATCTAAAACTGAGTTCTGTTCCTAATTCCTCTTGAGAAAGGTGGTTGCACCACCGAAAATTCGAGAACTAGTGAGTCCCTCTTTTATATGTTTAAGTTTCTGTGTTTGCTATTATTAGGTAATCTACCGGTTAAGGTAGGTTTTTGGATGGACACAACTATCAAATACATATTTTGATGCATACAAGATTCGTGGTCAATACACAAGGAAAAATCAAGTATGACAGTTGAAAAAAACAAAAAGTAAACTAATTTTAATTTTTATCGCATTCTACCGTTTAGATGGGCGCACACTCAAATTCGATGGTTTTTTTTAACCTGACATAATGAAACGAAGCCTGGCGTCCGACACTAGAAAACGTAAACCGTTCTTCAATCCAGCATACTTCATGTATTTTTCTTCAATCATACTTGATTCTGATTCTGTTCAACAGATACACTCACACACGCACACACATACATATTTTATTAGGTAATCTACCGGTTAAGGTATGTTTTTGGATGGACACAACTATCAAATACATATTTTGTAACTCCAAACAAAACCCAATCCAGCAACCTAAACTACATCAGGTCCCTCTTCATCTCTGTGTACTTCTTTCCTCCCTTCATCCCATCCAACATCCCTATCCTGTTCCTACCCTTTCCTCGCTTGCCCAACATTCTCCCCTCTATTACCTTCTTCAACATTCCACTACCGCTCAATACGCCTTTCATCCATTTTTCCTGCCTCCATAGGATTTCTCTCAACAAACCCCTCTCCTCACCCACCATCTCCAGTACTTCCTCATTTGTTTTCCTTTCGGTCCATTTTATCTACGTCTATCTAACCTACGTCTATCCTCCTGCTTCAGTGATCACGTTTCCGCGCCGTACATAGCTACGCTCCATATAAGAGTTTTTACGAGTCTTGTCTTAACATCCCTAATCAACGTCCCCGTCATCAACTCCCTCCTCCTTGAGAAAGCCTCCTTGCCTAGCGCAATTCTTCTCCTTACGTCCCTACCACTTTGACCGCATTGGTCCAAAACACTTCCGAGATATGTAAACTGTTCTACCTGCTCTATTTTTTCCCCACCTATTTTAATATTTAGCTTAGCCTTTTTCTTTCTGGAAAATCGCATAACCTTTGTTTTATTAATATTGATTCCCATCTCATATTTATCGCACTGAACCTCCAATTCACTGAACAATGCTTGCAACCCCTTGGCTGACTGAGCAACTAATGCTTGGTCATCAGCAAACCCTACCGATTTTACGAATTCCCCTCCGACTTCGAGATATATATATATATATATATATAGTCACTTTCTTGGAAAACGCACGAACGTGCACAATAATGTAAATTCACTAAATAGTCATAGCAAACACAGAAACTAAAACATATAAAAGAGGGACTCACTAGTTCTCGAATTTTTTACTGTTGGGTGTCAGCATGTGAGTCGTTAGGCAGGCTAATAAATGTAGGGGTATTCCTTATGCCCATTCAAAACCAATCACAAGTAATTATGCGTCATTTTTAGGATGAAATTCATGTATAGCCCGAAGGAGCAGGCCAATAGGAGGATGGGGCCATGAAACCATGAGAAATTCAATTTTGACCATTTTAAACGATAGATAATATTATGTTACTTTCATAGCCAAAGAAAAATAACGATTTATGATAATCTCTAATGCATCCCAGTTCCAGAGTCGTATACTTGAAATAGCAGGGTCACGGGGAAATTATTATTCACCATACCGCTCCATAAAATATGACTTGCCATCGAACTTCTCTTGCTTATCGCCCTCCTAAAAAATATTGCCTTGGTTTAAGTACTCCGAAATTCAATTTCTGATTAAATAATACAAGATGTGAAAGTGCTTACTCATACATAAATTCGAATTAAATGATCAATCAAAAAAGAAAGATGCGCCTCGTGCAAGGAAGAACAGGCGTAATTTTAATTTGGGCCACTCATTTTACAGTTATACGCGGCGTCTTTCCATAAAAACGGTCATATCTCTCCCGAAATTATTTTTAACGAACTTAATTACTTATTGTTTCCAATCAGGGTAAATTCAGGGTAAATAATAAATTTAATTGAAAATTATAACTAGTGAACACTTTAAAAACTAGTAGTTTGACTTGCGTACTTGTCTCAACATTAATCGTTGAAGACGTTTGAATTAGGTTATATATGTCACTATGTATAACCTTATCGTGTGAATTATCATATGTTATTCATTCTTCCTAGATAGATGTCATAAAATTGTTAACAATTCGACGAAGTATAATATTACCTGAAATTAATTCAAAGATCCATATTTAAGTTTCAAAAATTATTTTTCCCCGATCGTACCAAACGCCAAACATTATTCATGGTCTCCATTTTTTATTGACATATTAAGTAAATCCAAGTCTTAAATATTTCAAATTGAACTGAAAATCACTCTCGAGCGAACCCTTCGCTTTTCTCAAGCACTGTAAATAAAATCAGGTGTAAGAAGAATATGTGTGATTCCATACCATTATTCAAATAGGAATATGTCCTTGATCTTATCTCCGCCCATTATTACTTTATGACGCATATCACTCTCCAAAAAAACCCCGAATTGGCACGAACGCAGTAGTGTTCATTCGTCGACGTGACTTATCCTAATTGTGAGCATACAAACGCGTCAGCCTTATCAAGTGTCTCCTTGCTATTTTAACGCTTATTCCCTTATCACAGTTTCATGTTTCAAATCTAGGAGCCAAAAAAAATAAAGAAAATTACGAATATCGGTCAGTCGGGCGATGGTGTGTTATATTTTTCAACTTGTTCGACGACACCTAACCAAACGTATTTATTCCGCTAAAAGAGAGGACACTGTCAAAATTATAAGACAATCCTTGAAGAAAATGCTATTTTATGTAAAAATAGTTTTATCCTGAAGGCCACGATAGAAGATGAAAGCGGAATATAGAAAGAAAGCAGTATTCATAGACAGATTAAAAGCTGGTAGAAGCTACGAAGAAATGAAAAGAATAAATAGGAAGTTCCAATGATACATATATACAGGGTTCGTCCGGAAAATAAGTTTATGATGCTCATTGTCTTTTTTGACAAAAGGGGAGTCGTCCACTACGAATTTGTACCTGAACGACAAACTGTAAATGCTGCATTTTACGTCCAAGTGCTCGACAGGCTTCGAAAACGAGTCGCCCGCGTCCGGCCAGCGATCAAAAACATCTGGCGGCTGCATCACGGCAATGCGCCGTCTCACACCGCGCTTGTCGTGTCGGACTTCTTGGCCAAGCACGGCGTGGCAACGCTGCCGCACCCGCCCTACAGCCCGGACTTGGCACCACCGGACTTCTTTCTGTCCCCGAAGATAAAGAGGAGTTTGAAAGGAACGCGATACGGGACTTTGGACGCCGTCAAAGAGGCCGTGACGACGTGTCTTCGAGAGGTTCCCGATGATGCCTTCGCGGGAGCGTACCAGGAATGGGAACGCCGCTGGAACAAGTGTATCGACTCACAAGGGTCCTATTTTGAGGAATATTAGCTTAAGATATGTAAAAGTGTAATAAATTTTTTTACCTGAGCTCAGTACACTTATTTTCCGGACGAACCCTGTAATATTAAGGGCATATATTGGCATTAAGGACTGTCCAAAATCTGCCTTTGAAAGAGTTAGAATACCGTGATTATTCGATGGGGGTAAGCTTAATAGAATAATAAAAATAAAGATTACAGAAAAAGCTTAACGAACAAATAGCAAAGTCTTAAATAGGGTGATTAATGTGCAAATACTTCTTATCTGAAAGAGACATTGGATTATCTTGGGAGGCGTTAGTCGTCTCCTTACGGTTATAGGGTCGAAGAGGGCCCTCAACTAATCTGATATATAATGCTGGCGTGCTCGCTTTCCAACCATTTAAGCGCACCTGGGGTCGTCCTATTCTCACGACAGCGGGAACAAAGGTTATGTCCCAGATTTCAGAAGATGGGAAGCATTCTTCCTTAATCACCAAGCAAGATGGCTTACTTCGATTATGTTAAAATGAAATCAGTGCGACAGGTGTTCCAAGAGCAGAGCTCGCTGAGACTAATGAAAAAAATGTTCAGTTCAATTAAGTGTTAAGAAATTTAAAAGAATGAATAAAGATTTGCAAACAACGACCCCAAGCCTTATCTTAACCTCATTGGCTGTTATAATTACGATACTAAAAGATTGCCTTAAACATCAATTTCTGAATTCCTGATGCTTAATTCTATGAACATAATTGAAACTTGAAAGCATGTCCGTTGAGGGTAAAGACACCAAAAATCATCTCCTACAAACGCGCACAAAAGAATCGAAATCTGATAAACAATCAGGATAAGAGAACGATATACTATCAGCAATGAGTATGTTGAAAGGATAATGCTTTAACACAAGGTGTGTAATATCGTATCTGTGGACTTTGGGCAGCCCTACATTTATCATCGTTAATGTTTGAAGCAATGTACTTCACATTTTCCACTTCTTGGAGATATATCTTCTGATTAATGTCAGAGACAAAATTGAAGAATCGCATAAGATTTATTATAAATTTCTTTTAAAAATTAATTATTTGATTAATACAGTTCATGCAATTTTAAACTAATCATAATTGCAAAATACGTAAATTCTCAAAGTAACAGTTTTTGGAGGTAGTTTGTGATAAATCGTAACAGTAAAAAATATAAAAAAATTCAAAATTAATGAGAAAATTGTTTTAAAAAATCATTTTTTAATAATTTTAGGGAAATTATATTAAAAATACTCTGTGACTAACTAAAAAACACTCATTACTCTACAAGCCTTGCACTTTCTAAGGTGTACATTCTTAATTATCCTTTGACCCCAAAAATATTCTACAAATACTCCCTGTTGCCAAGTAAAATATTTAGTTGATTTGCTACGACAATATTTGATTTACTACCGACATAATTAAATGCTCGGAATTATAAATGCAGATAGTTCGTTTTTCAGTGTTTATGTACAGTAATATATTTTGTTTGCTAGGTACTTCAATTCCATTCGTCAAGTTATTTTCTCTGCCATTTTTTTAGAAAGAAAACTAATCCTCATTGGTCAAAGAAAAAATATTACTTTTCCTTCTAAGTTACGTGCATACTTATTCATACTTTATGACTCACGGAACTTTTATACCTAACCTTGTGCGGCAAATTTTCCTTCAACTGTTTCCAGATGCATAATAATGGGCTTTTTGGAATCGCTTCTCGTTCATGAAGTCTACATCTCCTCCTCCTCCTTATTCTCTCCGTTCACGCACTAAATTATCACCTCGGACGTCGATCCCAGTCAAGTCATGCCATTTAGGAGGACGATTCACTCGCCCTCCAGCCAAGGTTTTGCCTCTAGAAATCAAGAAAAACCTTGAGTGTGGGCGAGTTGATTTTCATACCTTCTCTCGGAGGAGAGGGAGGAGGGAAAGAAGGTGGAGGAAAGAAAGAGGGAATTGTGGCACTTGACTCCAACTGGAGGAAGGGAAAGGGGCTGGAGTAGTGAGAGGGTGGAAGGGGGCGGAGGGAGCAAGGCCCTTACCCTTTTTATCACCTCCAACCACACAGGGAATGGACACAAGGCTGCCGCGCGGTGTCACGCAATGGTCAGGCCCCATAGTTTGGCCGGGTCTGGGGATGGAGGAGTTCCAGGAGTTTTCAAATGGGGGAGAGGGGAGCACATGAACAGAAGAAGGGGATGAGAGGAAGGGGTGCGAGATATGCGGCCGTTCGAGATTGCATCTCGGGAGTGTTGGGTAGGGGGTGTGGTAGGTTCCTCGATCCCTACCCTCCCCTCCTTCAACCCTCCCACTCACCAGAGAGAAAACCTTTCCCCCGTCCCGCCCCACACACCATTCCTCGCCCTTCTCCCGGCCGTGATTTATCGTCGGCCCTCCCTCTAACCGGCCAACTTGAGCAGTCCACCTCGCCGGTGTGGCGTCAAGCGGCGGGGTTTCCATCTTTCGGAAACCAATGTCCAAATGCCTGGGTTAAAACGAATACAAAAGGACTGCGACTTCTATCCCACAGAGCCCTTTCATCCGTACTGAACTGTGTCATGAAGGTTTTGATGATCCTGGTGACGCCGTTGTGTCGTCTCCCTTTTTCCCAGGCTCGTTTGCCACTTAATACCCATGTTCACTGGGTTTAGGGTAGGTTAACAATCATCTCTGGGACTACGCCCTACTATATCTCAAACCTCAGACTTTCAATACAAAATATTCTTTAAAAAAACACCACGTACTATAAGAACTCATTCTCTAGTCTTATACAGCCCCATAATTCCACCCTAAATGTCTATTCTTTTTCTTCCTATACCCTTGCTTTTACAGATCCTCCGCTCGATTGTCGTCTTCAGTATCAACTTTGTATTCCGTTTCCAATACCCTCTGTACTTTTCCTGTTTTCAAACCTTTTCAACAATTTTCTTTCTCCCGTTACCATAACTACTACATCCTTGTTTATTTTACTTTCCACCCATTTTATTTTTTCTATTTTACCTCGCATCTACTCCTCGGAAGCCCTCAAATCTAAGCTAATCCTCCAAACTCAAAGACCAAGTATCCGATCCATGCAAAACTATGCTCCACATTAAGTCTTACAGTAGTTCTTTCTTTATTTCTTTGCATATCGTTTCCGTCATGAACTTTTGGTTAAAAAATGGTGCTGTTGAAAATATAAATTCGGAGGAAGGAATTTCTTTTCCCCCAAACTTGGTTTACTTAGCGTAACCATGATATAATCTCAAATAAGTAATGAAAGAACGTCACCCGGATTAGTAATAGCTCCTTATAGAATAAAAAGATTCTGCTGTTGATTCCAGTAAAGAAAAAGTCAACCACTTGGCACTCAACGTCTTTAAGATTTGGAAAATATAGGCTCTAGTCATTTCACTACGAATTTAACACGCATTTTATCCCCTCTTTTCGCTTTTTATTTTGTCGGGTTTTGAATTTTGCCTTTCTGTGAAAGCAATTTAGCCTAATGGTTTAGGGATCACTGGGAAAAATCAGAAAGTTTAAAAGACCAATGAATCAAAGCCACAAGAAAACTACAGGCGAATGACGTGATACCGTATTCTCGTGAGTTGATTTCCTCAAACGCCATCGTGATCAATATTTTTTAATATTAAAATGTAGTTTTTATCAATTTATGAGTGCTACTCAAGAATATGTTCATTCGTATGAGAAAAAAGGCTGCTCTAACGATTATGCAGTTTATTCCTGAGAAAAAATATTTTTCAAGGGAATTAATCCTCTCAAAGAACTGGTGTAAATCTTTGTGTATGTAATGCTGTGATGATTTTTTGATCACTTTCATCCGGCAACAACAGCAAAAAAATGTTGCGGTTTCATTTCTGAGAAAAAAAAATTTTAATTGATCTTAAAATCCATCAAGCAAGTCTTCCGTGAATTGTTAGCCATATGAATCCACTAAGAACGAATCATCGGGTTTAAAAGTGACCACCAGTCTATAGGCATAAAATCCCCACCTTAGACATGGTTGCTGTGGTCTTGAAACAGTTACTGGTGTCATAGTAGGAAACGACGTAATATCACCAGGGTTGCATACACAGAGTCCAAGCGGAGAAGTATTTACCACGATGTTTTCTCTTTGTGTCGTAAATAACATTAAAATAAATGCACTATTCGACTTTCTTCTAAAAAAAATTAGTCCAAAAGTTTATGATAAGGGAGTTGATATATAAAGTCATATTTTAATGGGAAAAACGTTTTGGATGAAGAGTGTTTTTAAGAGGCTGTGAAATGATTTATAGTGATGAATAAAGACACTTTACCAATCTTACTATTGCATTTGATACACTAATACCTAATTAACATTCTATCATGCTTTATCACAGAGGTACGTGGTATATCAGTGGGTAGAACGCTGGGCTAAAGACTATAGATACCGGGTGATAATGCTTCTAGAAACTCTCAGGTTTACCCAAGTTGTGTGATCATTTGGATACCAGGTTTTCCTGGAGAAACCACCGGTGACATAAGGAAACAAACCGACCTCCCTGCATTTAATGAGTGAATGGGGCTGAGTATTAGGTGACCTCTGCCCACACCGATCAAGCCAACCTTCTGGAATATTTCTCCAGTTTTCTTGGGTTGGGTTTGGTTTAATATCATAAAGATTTATATTAATCCTGATCTTATTCTTTCTTAACCTGATCTTATTATTTATATGTGTAATGTGTAAAATTACATATTAGAAACGGTTACAAGTTTATTCCTAGTTTACTATACGGTTTTCAAGGAAGATCAGATACGCTAAAATATAAAGAGGCACGTATTCGACGGCATCAAACAGATCTGGTCTGGAAGTCATCCCTTAAGGACCCAAATTCTTTAACCAATGTGCAGCTATTTTTTGAGTAACTTTATTGGTTTTTAATAATTCATCCGAGAAAACTGTGAAGGAATAAGACGAAGTACACACACGTAAGTCATCCACTCATAATATTTTCCAGCTCAGTTTTCTAGATGTGGTTCTTTCTTTACCATGATGAGATTCTTATAATTAATATTTTGTCATGAATCGTTATTGAAAACATCAATAAGTAAATCTGCTACTTTTATCAGCATTAAATCGGCTAAAGCGTACATTTAGGTTTGACAAATCTATTATGAACGCTAAAATTGAAATAATCTTAGCTATTTGGTCTAGAAAATGTTCACTTAAATTTACAAAAATTATATCAAGATTCCTTCACTATAGTTTCACTGGCCTAATTTTATCTATAACGCTGACTTTTGGTGGTGTACATTTAATAATACCCAAAAATGTGCATTAAAGAGTTAAATTTTTACTCTTCAGTTTTAATTTTTACGCTTTGTTTTATTCCTGAAACGTAATAGCGCCCGATTGATTACAAAAACACTTCTGGACAAAAATAAATTTCTCGTCAAAAATAACGTAGTCACCATTACACGAGATAGATGTCGTTATCTTCAAATGTGTTATTTATTCTCAGTTCTTTTTAAATTCCCTTTGGCATCAGTTCTTATAAAAATGAACGACCGAATTACTAACTAGGTATTAACCATTGTTTAATGTAAATTACTGATTATTTATGATATTATTTTGTCCTTCAAACCCTATAAATCATTCTTAAATCATTAAAACACAAATAAATATCTGCAGAAAACTATTTCAAGGAACCTCATTTAGGGTTTCTGGGTGGTTATTTATTTTCTGATACAGGTATATCCATGACAAAATGCTAATTCATCCGACTCCAAATTTTTCACTTTTTTCGATCTCTCAGAAAAATCATCAATACATTAGTATTTGATATCAACCGTCCTGTTGGTCTGTAACAAATATTTAATTCTCTGGATTAACAAATTGGGCGGAGTATTTGTGTTAGAGCCCATTTTCTCAGCGTGAATAAAGTGAACGACAATTGTTCTCGCGCTCAGCTGTAATACTAGTTTTTATTAAGCAATTAAGTTGGCTGAATTTTTCCTTATACAATGCTGAGAAAGACAAATATTAGGTAAATGTATTTTTTTTAAATTGGATGAAAACCGCATTTAAATTGTGTTCAAGGATATGATAGATGCGTCTATATTGCAAACGGAGAGAAGGAGAAAATATTAGCGTTTGCTTAGACTTTGCTAGACTAGACGCACTTATCAGTGCGTTTAGTCCCCTGTCCATGGTCGTGAAAAAACAAATCCTTTTTACATGAAATATTATTGTTATTTGGTAGCTTACTGTTTAAGGCAGATCTCGCATAGACACCAACTGAACATGGTTAAGATTCTCAGCCTCGCCTTGCAAAGACACAATATAGTATGACATCCCAAACGACAAGAAACAATTCTTCAGTTGTGCATACATCATACCTCTTTTCATTCCGTCGGGCATGGTTATTATATTTTTCCCCACACATATCCTGCCTTCTTTTACACTCTTAGTTCAAATTAGATATTAAACCTACGGATGTTACCTCAATATTTTTGTCTTGGAAATCTATTTAAGCTTAATGCTGTTCTAGTCATTTTGATCATGCAGTTATATACGAAAATATTTCAGTGACTAATATTCAGTAAAAATTTAACAGCTATCAAATTATCTTTATTTCTTTATTTCCTCCAGCATAGTTTTAAACCTTAAAACTTTTTGTTCTTTCTGGGTTATAAATGTTTTAGGGATAACAAAATGTCTCCAAAAATCCCTCAAAACTGTGGCGATGGATTGGCTGGTTTTTGAATCGCATTCTTCCATCCGACACAGACAGTTGGTCACGTAGTGCACGCCTGCGTCAAGGTCTTGATGCTAAGTTCGATGACCACACGGGCGGATAATAGTTACATTCCGTAAAGAGATGTTTTACGGTGGGAAATTACGTTATACCGTCGAAGTACACAGATGAGGACCCACCTTCAAGAACCCCTCGACTCCTGATCAGTCGTTAAAAAATATATGGAACTGTTATGTTTCTCGTCGCCGATTTGTGTCTAAGTGACTCTAGTTTGGAAAATGGTAATCACGGGAAACCGCGTTCTAGATCACGAAGTCCAATCGAGTCCAGTATTATTTTTTTCTTTATTTTCTTGAAACTTAAAATTTCTTATTCGAAACCCAAAAGGTTTAGCGGAGAAAACCATAAGAAGAACGCACCTACCAACTTTGGCGGCCACGATTTATCCTTCGTGGAAAACAATGGTCGAAATTGTCTGCAGTGACCGGGAACGGATTTAAGCTCATTGCAAAACGTTGCGTCGGGTGCCGAAAATAGGATATGAATTGGGATAATTATTTTAATTTAGTTATTCTTTCGAGAGAGAGAGAGATGGCGATAGCGCAAGATGGAAGAGGCAAAATTCGATTTGTAAGTGGGGAGGGGGAAAACCAGAGGGGAAGGAACGGAGTGGGTAGGGTGGGGAAGGTTCAAACGGGGGGAGGGAGGTTTGAGAAGTGTGGGCGGAGGGCACATGACCTAAATGAGAGTGGTCTGCACGATATATGCAAATGAGCTCTCCGCGCGATAATGTTGCCAAGGATATCCGCGGGGCGATGGAAGCACGGGGGCCCTCCGGTCAACGGCCAAGGCGGAAGAAGAGGAAGAAGCAAAAGGGAGGGGATTGGGAGGAGAAGGGACGTGTGGGTGGGGGGGTTAAACTGGATGGCGACCCCCTTTATAAACGAACGGCGCGTGCGCAGAGCCCCTGGGTGACGTCACCAATAATTTATTCAAAACTTACTCCTTGAAATCGCCAATGAGTCTAGTAGGCATTAATTTTCACTCTCCTTCGAAACGTGCTTTCTCAAGCGAGTGAGGCATCTTTGCTCCGACTCGATTAATCGGTCTCTTTACCTAAATGTAAGTCCAATCACCTCCGTTATGATGCATTTTTTATACAGTCAATTCTGCAACCAACTTAAAATGAGGAACCGCAGAAAAATATTTAAAATTAAGATAAACATTGTTGAAAAAAATACTTTGTAATTTTCTACAAATTTAACTTAACCGGCTTAAATATTCTCACATTAATAAAAATTAAACTCTTGTCGGTATGTTTTTGATAATGACGTTAGAGTATTGAAATAAGCCAAATCTTTTACTAGATTGGACAACTAAAAAGTGTTTTTTTTAAATGAGTGCATATCACGAATAAATAGCACCTGAAAATAATTCTAAACAAAGAGCATTTGAACTTATCCTTCAAAGAGCTTACGAAACGAGAATCCTGAGTAAAATCACTGAAAAAGAAGAATGGGAAACTAATTGAATTCATTGCGTGGCACATGCGTTTACTGATAGCCGTAATGAAAGGATCAAAAGTGAATGGTCAAGGATGAATGCAAAAAGGAGTCGGTGAAAGACATTAACGCAAATAACAACGGAGTTAATTAGAGATTAACATGAATTGAAGTAGTATGCCTGTTACAAACTGACCCTAAGGTGAGTAAACTTAAAAATGACTCAACACGTTTCATATTTTTGACGATATTTTAAAGTTTAATTTACCGATAAATCAAGTGTCTCAAATAACTGTATTTCCGTATAAACCGAAAATTCCCTTTACAATTCAAGGAAACAGACGAATTAACTGGATGTATGGACCCTTGCAAAAATAAATAAATGAGCAAACAGAGGCGAAAATGGCAACCCTTTCCTAAATTGCGTGTGTATATTATCTCATTTCTTATTTGATTAGTTGAATTTCTTGTCACTAAAATTTACGAATTTAAATATTAATAGAATTTATGACTTGAAGTTTCTTTTTAATTGCTAAAAAACATCCAGGGAGGATGATATTTAAATCAAAGATAATTGCATCTGCTACCTAATTCAAAATTGTATTTTTCCTTCTCATAATTATTTTCTTCTGGTGAACTTAAAATACATTTCTTTGAAATGATTACGCACTTCACCATCTATCACTCATATTAAGAAAATATACAGCGCATATATATATATATATATATATATATATATATATATATATATATATATATATATATATATATATAATAAAGAATTATACATAAATATAAGAGTATTGATGTATAAAGATGTATGAAGATAAAGAAAGATTGGTTTTAAGAAGAAAGTATATATAAATTCCATAAAGCTATAACAGCATGTATATTAATAGCATAGGTATATATTGACTATAAAACATTTGACAATGAGACAAAACTTCATGACCAAGTTGCTAAATAATATCATTTCTCTATGGCAACCCAAAATAAAGTTTTAAAAATCGAACCAGAGTCTATACTTAGAAAATGGAAGCTGATACAATAATAATTTTTAGTAAAAATTACCTTAAACTCATTCTTTGAACAAATGTCCGCAAAATATGTTTTTTAAGACTTGTACGTACACTAGTTACTTGCTGTTAGGTTTTTTTAAGTAAATACAATTCATATTTATTACATTAAAAAATTTAATTTGTCAGGTTACATGCTGGAATTCCGCACTTGTTACACCATACTGAATTGAAGGTTTTTACTCAAACCAAGAGAGTTGAAGTTTAAAGATTTTATTTTTTAATTAAATGATTTGCTATAAGAATTAATAATAATCCGCGAATCATTACAGATTTATGAAACTTGGGTTTACTGACGTAAAATCTTTCAAACAATGAGCAGGCCACGTGGAAAGGCTTAATATTTTAGTTTTGCAATAATTATCGGATATTTTCAGAAAATTTATGTATTTCAAATTCACTGCTTAAGATGCGGTGAAGCCTTGGCAGGTTTTCCAACGAGTCAGTGTTTCAGGGAACTAGATTCAGAAAACCACCAATTTTTCACACAGCCAAAATATTATTTCAATCATGTATTATCTATTGTGACATTTTCATTAGTTTTACATGATGATTCACACGTAAGAGCTTATAAATCTAGAATAATTTTAGGAAAACTCAGATTATAAAAACCCTGCCATTGGATATAGTTCTTATTACCATAAAACCATAAATACAGTATTCAACTCGAAGGTCGGTTTGGTAGGTGATGGTAAAGTTCACCCAGTACTAAGCCCGACGGCGAGTGAAATTCGCACGTCAGGGCAGGAGGGCCAGTTCCTTTCCATGTGCCGGTTATAATTTCCCAGGAAGACCTGGAAATTGAAAATTCACATAGTTAGGGTGGAGCTGCAGGTACCCAGAGTTTCTTATCAGAGTGCAAGTTCCTTAACATCGTTAAGAAACGCGATAGAATATTCAAAGTAATTGCTGTATTCCAAGTAAGAAGGTAACATCATCTCAGCACTATTTAGTGAACAAATACGATAGTGTTTTGGGACCCATTTTCGCAGAAGCTTCTTATCACACTCTCAACCTTCAGAACAGGACAAAACTATTCCGCTCCTATTCTTTCTGAAACTTAATATCCTTATCAGAACTTGAGAGTCTGACCTTCAAGTATAAAAGACTTGACACAAGAAGAGGTAACCTTCGGATAGCTATCATTAATATCTCATAGGATTGATATATTCAATAATTTCTACGGCCTTAGAGTTTTTTACAGAAAAACGGTGTATTTGAGGCACGATTGTATTCACTCAATTTTTTCTCTCGTGCACTGATAGGCGACTTAATTCATATTAATGGGCACCATCGATAAAACATTTATTTGTCCGTATAAGCTCCTTCAATGTTTATGTCGGGAGTGGAGGAACAAAATTCAAAGCTACACCTTGGGTATACTTATGGTATATACGAGATATGATAAATAAATATTTGGTTTTCAGGTTTTTTCTTAGACGTTTTTGTAATTCATCAATATGAATGTTTTAGCCTTCAACGTAGCCTCCATTAAAATATAATAAATTTCGAAAAATACAATTTCCACCCTTAGAAACACCTCTGTGAGGTAATTTTTGAAATAAGGCTTAGCTGTATCAATGATTCCATCTCTATTTTGACCTTGTAAAAGATCAATCAAATCAAAAGGTTAGAGATCAGTCAAAAGGTCATTTTGTCATGGAGATAGAATAAGATCACACGTGGTCCATATCCGAGCTGATGAATCATGACAGAACTGTTTTTTTCTCCAAAAGGTTACGAACAAGTCATGAAATGCGTCCATGTGCACAAAACGTTTTCATTACATTAGTTTTCAACAAACGGAATTGAAATTCCATTAAGCATTCTTTTATTAACCGTTGGACCTGGTGGCAAGAACTCACTACAAGTACACTCACATAACTTAAATGACTCAATAAGAGTACACAATATCATTAAAATCAAAGAAAGCATTGAGCAGAATCTTCACATTCAAATCAAACATAACGAGCTTCTTTTCGGTGTTGGCTCTTCAGGGAGTTCTCTTGGAATTTTCAAGAAACTGTAACAGTAACTTTAACGGAGTCACCCGCTATGTGCGCATTATAATGCAACAATTTCAGAGAGTAAAAATCATTCGCCTTGACCGGGATTCGAACCCGGATCCCTCGATATCCCGAGTGTAAGAGGACGTCTCGGTAACTTAATTGGTTAAAGCACTCGGCCGGATATCGAGGGATCAGGGTTCGAATCCCGGTCAAGGCGAATGATTTTTACTCTCTGAAATTCCGAAATAGTGTCAATTCAGTACCGCTTTTGGTCGAAATTCGACAATTTCCGAACGGAAAACAATTGAGAAATATTTTTAGCAAGAGCAATATGATATACAAATACCCTCATTAGCACCCCCCCTGGACTATTCTCCTATTATTTTCAGGTATAATGATGTTACTCAAATTTCTAACGTAAATGGTTGTTGAAGTACTGATACGTTCACGGCACTCGCTATCTTATCCCTTCGCGGGCCTCTTGAAAACGTTTGTACCACTTGCAAATGGTTATTTAATTCATATAACACTCAACAACTGTAAAATTCAATCTTAATAATATATTGATACTCTTTTTTTTCATTATTAAAGAAGAATCAATGCAAATTATTTGGTGTATCTTATCTTCTTATCTACCAATAAAAAATCACCGAACGCATAAAAAAATGTAAAAGTTTACACTCATCAATAAAGATATCCATCAAGGTTACGAAACCTGACGTCCGCCATTTTTAAACACACACACACACACACACACACACACACACACACATATATATATATACACCATAAACACAGTAATCAACCCGAAGGTCGGTTTTGTAGGTGATGGTATAATTCACCCAGTACTAAGCCCGACGGAGTGTGAATATTTAACAATATACAACCAAGAGCCCCAAACGAATATTTGTTCTTCATATGGCGGGTTTTTGCGTTTGAATATGTGTGTATACGTATACATATGTGTGTGTGTGTATATTTATATATAAACCCGTACCCGTCGGTTTAGTAGTTGATGGCAGAGTTCATCCAGTACTAAGCTCGATGGCGTGTGGGATTCACACGGGGTGTGCCCAGTTTCTTTCCCTGGGCCGGTTATGGTTTCCCAGGAAGATCTGGTACCCGAAAAATCACTTAGCGGTGGAGCTGCAGGTGCCTTGGCCGGGAATTAAACGCGGGACATTCCGGACAGTAGTCCAACGCTCTACCCCCAGGACTACCGTGACCCGCACACACACACACTCAAATACATTTTTATGCACACACAAATACATATATATACACACCTAAATAAATATATGCACACACACATTTTTATATAAATTCCTATAAATTTGTAATGAATTGATGAATGATTACACTTTAAATTGCTCAAAGTGAGAGTAAAATGAAAAAAATTAAATTATTTGCTTTAGCTTGAATAAGTATCCTTGGAATCACCTCGATCGAAAAGTTTAATACGAGGTCTCTGAGTTATTTATAAAACAAATGTCTGTCAGAGCAAATCAAAGGGTTAAGATTTAATCTTATTATCAGCAGTCAATTGCCTAAATTGTCTTTTATTTTTAGTCAAGCGATAACATGAAAACATCGTTTTTTATCTCTATTCCAGAGTAGAATTGATGTATTAGATACCACTTCTTGAAATTTCACACCATGCATTGCCTGAATGAAAACAATCATGAAACCCATGAATCGATGGGAAACATTCTAAAACATTATGCAACACGAGCAGCTTACTTCTCTAGAACTACAAAATTTGAGGAATTGTTTATTTAAATTAATTCAATCATTTGTTCAATTGAAATTACTTGCAAGATCAAATCTCTATGACACGACGAAATATTTCTATTTCTTTTAAGACATTACAGTTTCTTTAAGGATTCAATATTTTACCTACAATCAAAAACCTATATTCTTAATTCATAGAGTAGTAGCATTCAAGTAGATATATAAATATATATATTTCTTTCTATATATATACATTCAAATACGAAATCCCGCCATACGGCGAACAAATATTATTTCACATATGGAAATAGATATAAGGAAAGGCGATAGGAAAACACATAAAAGACGAACACAGGAAAAAAATTGGGGAAGGCGGTTTGGAGCAGATCGCAAATGTGAAAATATTTCCTTATCCGGGATTTGAACGCCGGACCTTCCACTTGCCGGGCAGATGCTCTACCACTTAAGCTAATATGGAAACCTGATTCACATTGAGATCTGCGATCTTATAAAGCGCCCAAATGCTCCGATTCCTTTATGCCTAGAGATGGCGATTATGTTGGGTAAGCGAGGTAAGGGTAGGAACAGGATAGGGATGTTGGACGGGATGAAGGGAGGAAAGAAGTACAACGAGATGAAGAAGGACCTGATATAGATTAGTTTGCTAGGTGGGAAGTCACAAAATGTTTATTTGATAGTTGTGTCCATCCAAAAACCTACCTTAACCGGTAGATTACCTAATAATAATATATATATTAGCTCGATACTCTCACCTACCCTGAATTATTACGCATTGATCATTAGGTTTGCATGTGTGTGAATATATAAAAATATTTCTATATATATATATATATATATATATATATATGAATGTGTTTATATATTCATTCACATGGAAATAGATATAAAGAAAATGGAAAGGTATAGAGTTAAAGGACGAGTACAAGGAGAGATGGAGAAGGTGGAATCGAGCAGATCACAAGCGCAAAAATATTTCCTTCACCAGGACCTGAACACCGGATCTTTCAACTTTCTGGGCCGATGCTCTAATCACTTGAGCTATCTAGAAAACGTCATATACACTGAAATCAGGGGGGTTTATGAAGCAAAGAGCCCCGATTCTTTAGCCAAGAAATAGCGTGAGGGAGCTGTTTCATCTCCAGAGGAGAAATAAAAGATCCAAGAGGACATTACAGTAGGAAAGCAATCAATCATGCAGCATCATAAAGGATATATATATATATACACACACACACACACACACACATATATATATATATATACAATAAACAAGTCGGAGGGGAATTCGTAAAATCGGTTAGGTTTGCTGATGACCAAAGGGACGTAAGGAGAAGAATTGCGCTAGGCAAGGAGGCTTTCTCAAGCAGGAGGGAGTTGATGACGGGGACGTTGAGTAGGGATGTTAAGACAAGACTCGTAAAAACTCTGATATGGAGCGTAGCTATGTATGGCGCGGAAACGTGGTCACTGAAGCAGGAGGATAGATATAGATTGGAGGCTTTTGAAATGTGGGTGTGGAGAAGAATGGAGAAGGTGAGATGGACCGAAAGGAAAACAAATGAGGAAGTACTGGAGATGGTGGGTGAGGAGAGGGGTTTGTTGAGAGAAATCGTATGGAGGCAGGAAAAATGGATGAAAGGTGTATTGAGCGGTAGTGAAATGTTGAAGAAGGTAATAGAGGGGAGAATGTTGGGCAAGCGAGGTAAGGGCAGGAACAGGATAGGGATATTGGACGGGATGAAGGGAGGAAAGAAGTACACCGAGATGAAGAGGGACCTGATATAGATTATTTTGATAGGTGGGGAGTCACAAAATGTTTATTTGATAGTTTTGTCCATCCAAAAACCTACCTTAAACGGTAGATTACCACATAATAATACAATAAACACAGTAACCAACCCGAAGGTCGGTTTAGTAGGTGATGGTAGAGCTCACCCATGTACCAAGCCCGACGGCGTGTGAATAATCACACATCAGGGTAGGGGGGCCAGTTCCTTTCCCTGTGCCGGTTATGGTTTCCCGGAAAGATCTGGTACCCGAAAAACCAACTAACTTGGGTGGAGCTGCAGGTGCGCAGAGTGCCTTGCCCGGGAATCGAACCCGGGACCCTCCGGTCAGTAGTCCAACGCTCTACCCACTGGACCACCGCGACCCGCATATATATATATATATATATATATATATATATATATATATATATATATATATATATATATATATATATATATATATATATATATAATGACTATAATATTTGGGAAAAATTGAGACCTAAACGTCCCATCTTCCATTTAACTCATTCGTTGTATACATATTATATCAGGTATAAAATTTATAATCAAATACATATATGCACATAAAATATGTATAGACAGACACAAATTTATTATATACAGATTTGCACATCGAAGAGAAAAGGATAATATACATGTATCTATAAATCCATAATTTAAATGTGTATTTACCTAGTATGTGTAGGTATACTATATATATGTATATACCTACATATATATACACCTACACATACACACACACAATCAGAGTGAATGACAGTGATGAAAGAGGACAATAAAATAAAGAGAGTCTAAGTAAAAAATGACGTTTGTAGACAAAGTTGCAAAACAATGATTGGGTGGTTTTTTAGGGATCAGAAGAATTAATGCATGCTTTTTTATCTTTCATGTACGTTTTCTCGGAGAATTTGGCATCTGCAAGTGGTCTTTAAACAAGTGATACTTGAAACTGACCCACCACCCCGTGAATTCACGCAAACGGAATGCACATATGTTTAGCAAGTTGCATACGCACAGGGAGCTCTTCTTTACGGCTTTTTTTTTCTTTTACGGCTTTCCCCTGGCCATTTCCAATTTTCCTTCTAAATTTACTTGCGTCATTCTGTGAGAAGTAAAAAGCGCTATGAATTCCAGTGTGAGTGTTATTGGCATTGATGAACCTCGCTTAGCGTGCCAGGGCATGATCTATTCATAAAAGCACATCCTACCTTGACATATTAAACCCTCATTCAATAGGATAACATTTTAGAAGGTGTCCATGAAAAGGCGGGAATTTACGCCATAATATGCTGATTGGTACCTTTTAACCAATTCATTAATATCAGCGTGTAAAATTCATTGACTTTGACCGAGATTGGATCCTTTCTCCTATGTCCGGCCGAGTACTTTAGCCGCTAAGCTACAAGGTGTCCTTTTGCACTCCGAAAATTAAGATGACACCTCGTTAACATAAAAGTCTAAAGCACTCGGTGGGACATCGAGGTATTTGAGTTCAAATACAGGTCAAGGCGAATGATTTTTTATCTTCAAAATTGTTGAAATGTAATGCACATTTAGCAGACTCCGTTTAAATTTACTGTCGCGGCATCTCTTAAAAATTAGTTATTCAAAAAAATCATATATATATATATATACATATATATATATAATATATATATATATATATATATATATATATATTTATATATATATTATAGATATATATTTATATATATATATATATATAAATATATTTATATATATATATATATATAATTTATATATATATATGTATAATATATATATATAAATAAAAAAATAAATAATGTTTATATATATATATATAAATATATTTATATATATATATATATAATTTATATATATATATATATTTATATATATATATTATAGATATATATATATATATATATCTCGGGGGATTCCTTTCTGGGCACCCTCAGCTCCATCCAAGCTGGGTCATATTTCGGGAAGCAGATGTTTCTGGGAATCCATAACCGGCACAGGGAAAGGAACTGGCCCCCTTACCCTTATGGGTGAATTTCACACGCCATCGCGCTTAGTACTGGATGAACTCTGTCATCGCCTATTAAACCGACCTTTTGGTGGATTACTCAGTTTGAAGCAATATAAATATTTTGAGCAATATAGGTGAGATGTATGGTCCTTTTTTATGTGAAAAACGATTTATTGAGAAGTTAAACTGGTAATAGAGAGAAAAGAGAAAGTGAAAGCGTAAGTAAATTATATAATAACCTGATAAATTAAATTGCAGCTTGTTTTTATTTTTGAAATTATAAGAAGATTCAACGTAAACAATGTTTTCGGCATAATTTATATCGATAGAATTCAAAATGATTCTGAACTAGAAATTACATTACATTTTGTTACTTTATTATAAGTTAAAGGTGAAAAATTATCAGAAAATTGCAATATTTCTCAAAATCTTTATTTTAATTTAAGTGCATTAAGAGTAAAAGACCAATTATTGAAGATGTTTTCGATTCAAGGAAATTTTACATTACCACTTTTTATATAATTTCTCCTACTTACTTTCTAGGACACTGACGTTTGTCAACTTGACAGGGAAAGTATTTGAAAAACGTAGTGCTTCTTTCACAACGGTCTTATTTACTGCAAACATTCCAACTTCTCACCAGCATAATTACGTGTGTGCAAATGTCTTTTAAGCAGAATTGCACGAATTTGCAAGTAAATAAAAGATCGCCAAATATCCTTTCTCTTGATATTGCCACTCTTAAACCTATATAGTATATGCAAATATAGTGATGAATTCAAACCGTATGATCATCACTCAGGCTCTCTATTTCTTTACTTTCCGGAAAACATTCAACCGTGCGTTATGAGATGTCATCAATTAGGATTTTCCAACTCTTGATTTATTCATTCATTTCATAGTCAAAACGTAGTCAAACTGGAGACCTATACCTCTCGCAATATCCCAGGTTTCTGATTCCTGCTGAATGTATTACCATTTTCAATACATGGGTAATCATTTAAAAAAAAAGGTTTCAAATTAGAAAGAAAGTAACATAAAACCCCGCGACACTATATTTGGAATCTCGGTGAACCCGGAACTGGATTACTGGGGATAAGAAACCCGCATAATCTGACTGATGACGCAGCGTGGTCAAACATATTAAAGCAACGGAGAGGCCAATGACCTCGACTAAGATGCATATCTAGAGGTCATTGCTATCCAGAGACCGTTGTGGGGGTTTCGACATGAGAACTTAAAAGGGACTTATTCGGTCTTAGCCAATAAGCTTCGCGTGACCAGCCACGTGGTATTCGACGCGTTCTGTGGTCGTTTTGCACACACAGAGTCCACTTAAGGAGGAGTAATAAACCATTTCAAGATTCACCCTCTCTTCCTTAATGCGCAAGTGCGCTCCTCCATTGTTTCTCGGGTATGAAACGTATGTAAACCGAAAGAAACTCCCCGAAGGTTTTCCTCGACTGGACGGGAAAGATTTTACTTGATTTATTATTTTTTGTCACAACTCTCCTTTCCAAAATCGAACATTTCTCGAGTTCAATATTGACGAAAAAGGAAGCCCGTTTTCTTGGGTCATTGAACCAAGTAGAGAGATTATAAGTGGTGATTAACAAATTTCGTCACAAACGGTTCTCGCCTCATATTCACGTCAAGTATTTCTCTAGAAACTAATAAAAATGCTTGAAAATAGAATTTCAGACAAGTTTCATTTAATTAAGCCATTAATTCTTCTTCGCGTAAGTCAAAATAATATTTGCGGTGCATGACGTCTTTCGATCTCGAAATTAGCGACGCCTTTGGTCTGAGTGCAATGGTATTGTTCGTGGACTGACTGATAAAGTAATACATTAATCCCACGTTTTTATAGCATTATATTTCATTTAAAATATTATTATGGCAAGTGACCCCCCCATCACCCTTAACATAAAAAACTCTCACGCTCTCTCTTTTTCTTTCTTAATATCTATACTGTTATCACAAAAATCAATATTAATAAATTTGATTAAAAGCCACGTAGATTAAAAAAAGGTATTTTTGCATAATGATCCTGCATTCACAACTTACTTGCTGACATACCACTAATTGCGCTCTCTTTAACAACCAATTGGTGAAAAATTTGACCGCCATAATATCTGATTTTATTAATAGCGAATAAGTTAGTTAAGATTTGTAGTAACATAGTTTTTTAGGACCAAATCTTTACTTATTCCTGCCCTTTTATCTCTAATATCTACATGCATCGTAAGCAGAAGATAGCCGCTGGGAGCCCATAGTTTTATTTGGAAAATGTAACTTCAAATCTCGTATGAAAAAATTCTGAAAAGTATTGTATCGTAATCATTTGTAAAATTTCACCGTACTGTAATACTATGATGATAGTATCATTCATCAAATCGTATACCTTTGTAAACTAACGTGATTTCATGCTAAAATATACCTTAACTTACTAATACTTCAATTACACACAAGACACTTGTACTTGACTGTGAATAAATACATGCCATGTTGTGCAAACTTCATTTAATACCATGGACATGGACATTAATAGTAATTATATCTATGTGTACTTTTGAAATGTTATGGTAGAACTCACCCTTAACTAAGCCGTATTCCACCGCTGAGTTTCTCAAAGCATTTATTAACCAGAGATATCAGCGATTAGATTTTAAATGAGGTTATCTAAATCAATCAAGGATTTTAGTCCAGCCAAACCCTCTAAACCACTTATCTGTGACTTTGCAATATATTATTGCACATATTTATTATTTTAATATTAATAACAATACCTGACAGTTTCTCTTTTATTGTGATTTAAAACGCTAATAATCTGGTTCTTACCCCATTACTGGTGAGGACGTTGATGTACATTGTACGTAAGAAAATATTTTCAATAAAAATGTGAAACTATTGATCTATATAGCTATTTTGTAAGCGGGTATATTCACAAGTTTGGTCTGCACTTCCATTTTTTTAATTATTATATTTATTTAATCAGTAGATTATAATCAATCTTATCAAGAGTAGTATTGATATAAAAAATGCAGGTGCCTAATTTTTTTACAAAATCAGACTTGATATTGGTCACGAACAAGTCAGCTAAAAATAGTTTCCGAATTAATTACAGTTGATTAAGTAGTGATGAATTAGCATTGATAAACTTCTTATATACATTTTCTTTTTCACTAGAAAATATATTTTTTGCTATTTTAAATTAAAAACAAATGAAAAAATAACGAATCTTTTCATACTTTAATTAGTGAGGAATGCACGGTTTAAATGTCAGAGGAATGAAGATTATTGGCAATGATTTGACAAGAGGCAAAATAATATTTGAAGATGTAAGAGCGGTATGCATTGTCAAGGTTACCATATGGAAAAGAGAAAATAAGGAAAGCTTTTTTTAATTAGTTTGATTTGTTTTTCTTTAAAGCCTTTTATTATTTATTTACGTTTGATGATGTTTCTTTATGCCCTTACTTACAGTGCCTTTCAAAAATTCTTTCATTTCGTAAATGCTTCCTTTGGCGACATAATTCTTCTCCTTGTGGACTATGTCACTGACTATGACACTGTCTCATCTAATATCCCTTTTCTTCTAAAATACTACGTTAATATGAGAAAAACAAAATTTGCAATTTTACACAGATTTATTCGTAACGTACAACGCGTTTCAGTTCATCGAACCATCTTCAGGTATAATATAAGATTCGACATGTGACACATTATATTTACACCTGTTTGAAGAAGGGGGGAGAAAAGCGTGAGGGGTAAGGTAGACTGGGACGAAGAGGGGAAATATGTAAACCCTAAGAAACAGAGAAACTGAAGAAATAGAGAGGTAAAAAGAGGGGAGGGGAAATAAGTACGTGTGGTCATTTCGGTAAAGAAAATACTTCGTTCCTTCACATACACTCCACCACTCACGACCTCAGGCCTCGACTTACAAAGTAATCGTCTTTTTAAGTTGAAACCTAGGTAACGAATAACAAAACATTTGTGTAAGAACAAAGCATCCTCCTTTCCGATATGAATCGCTACCACAAAGTGACGCCTCAAACCATTCTATTGCGGTCATTATTTGAGAGGTAGCAGGTAGCTAGCGGTAGGAAGGAGGAAAGAATAAAGAAGCGTTAAGTGGGAAGGAGATATGAAGGGATAGAGGCAGGTTGAGGGATGAGGTATCAGTGATTCTAAGGGCATTATCAGGTAAGGTTTGTTTGGCACATGCTGAGAGTGGAGGGTAAGGGGTGGTTAGATGGGAAAATACACGAAGGGTGGAGTCAATAGCAGATAGGGAACTTCACTTTTTGGTGTGGAAACGGGATTCTGAGGAGAGGAGATTGGTTTACAAAAATATTGTTGTTTGAAGTAATATTCATGTGATACTTTTGCAAACCACTCTCCTCTCCTCCCCTCCTCACTAACGAAGGGAAATTGGCAAAAAGTTTGGTAGTGCAATTATGGTTGTTGAGGATAAGATAGAGGTTGTTTAGGATTGATCCTAGAGACTCTAGGCCAGAGAAGTATGTGGTACTATTTGAAAGAGGGTGGGTTTCTACGGTAGAGGAAGGTTTGGGAGTGTAAGCATGTGTTCGGATTTTTTTGTTCAGGAGGGATTCAGGATAACCTCGTTGGAGGGGGGAATGGTGTATATTTGAGAAGAATTTATCAAGGGAGTAGGGATAATTGCATATTCTGTGTCCTCTTATGGAAAAGGAATAAGGAATGGAGCGTTTGGTGTGACATAGTTGGCAAGTTTTATAATGTAAATATTGTGGTTTGTTGGTCGGTTTTATATGTACAGAAACGTGAAATATTTTGTCTATTAATGATACGTTTACATCTACGAAGGTGATTTGGGAGGAGGAGACGGCAGAATTGAAGGAGACGGAGAACGAAGTATTGAGGTCGGAAATGAACGTTTTTAAAGAATCAGTACCATTTGGCCAGAGAAGGGAAATATCATCGACATTTCTAAGCCACAATGGAGGTTTCGGGGGTTATTTTACGAGGGTCATCCGGAAAGTAGTACCCGTTCGTGCCGCATGAAGTGCTGACGACGCGAGTAGCCGCTGGACGAGGTCAGATAGCTTCAGTGGCTTGTCTGCCTTCTCTGAGCCAAGTTGCGTGACGCTAGCATTGCCTGTGTTGTTTCTGTGATTGTTTACAATGTTTAAAAAAATTGAGAACGCCGCCAGTTGTGAAGTGAGGGCAGTGATTAAATTCCTCAATGCAAGAAACGTTCGCCCATGTGATATTCATCGCCAATTAAAGGAGGTGTATGGAGACAATGTAATGGACGAGTCGTCTGTTCGGCGGTGGTGTCGCAACTTCAACATGGGGAGGGGGAACACACACGACAATGAGCGTTCGGGGAGACCGTCTGTCATGACAGACCAACTGGTGAGCTCAGTTGACGAATTCGTGAGGAACGATCGGCGCGTCACAATTGATGACATCTGTGAGCATTTTCCCAGTGTTTCTCGAACAATTGTTCATGAAATTGTTAAACACCATCTGCATTATGCAAAAATTTGTGCAAGATGGGTCCCTCACATGCTTACAGATGAGCACAAAGCCAAGCGCATGCAGCTGGGATAACACAAAAACTTTTGCAGCAATTCAAATGGGAAACTTTCGACCATCCACCGTATAGCCCGGACTTGGCCCCTTCAGATTTTCATCTCTTTATAAAGCTTCAAGACTTTTTGGCAGGAAAAAGATTTGACAGCGATGAAGAACTTAAAGAAGGAGTGACCCTGTATCTCAATGAGCTGGCGGCGAAGGACTATGCAGCAGGAATACAGAAACTTGTCACACGTTATGACAAATGCCTTAATTTGCTTGGAGATTATGTTGAGAAGTAGTTTAAAGTATCCTCTTTCAAATAAAATTTTTTATGTTTGTTAATATTTACTTTTGTGTCTTTATTTCACGAACGGGTACTACTTTCCGGATGACCCTCGTATAAGGAGTTTTTTCTCTACAACACCAAGAAAGAAGTTTTCATAGGTAGGGCTGAACTTGCTGCCCATGGCACAAACATTGTCCTGCAAGTAGAATTTATCATTAAAGGAGAAGGAATTACGGGTGAGGATGAAGTCGGAAAGGATAAGGAAAAATTCAGTGCTGGGTATGTGTGGCATAGGGCATTGAGAGAGGTAGTATTACAGAGCGGAGAGACCTTCTGAGTGGGGAATGGATGTATTAAGGGAAGTGACATCAAAGGTGGCCATGGTAATCTCTATATCTGAAGGTAGGGAGGAGGAAATCAGTACCATGGAGATTGGATATTTTAGCCTTTCCAGGAAATGGTATGAACCTTTAGTGAATGGCGGTAGGGAGTAGACTATTGGCTGCAGGTAGTGGTCTACAAATGCAGATATTCTTTCCGTTCAGGAGTTATGGGAGGATTAAATTATATTTGTTCGCCGTATGGCGGGATTTTCAAGTTTGAATATGTATGTATATATATATATATATATATATATATATATATATATATATATATATATATATATATATAGCCGATCAAAAGCGAGGTGTCAGTAGCCAGCGAGCTACCATTGGATTGAAGTTCCTTTTTAAGAATGAAACATTTCTAATTATTTTTATGAACCGAAAACCATGCAACAGCATGCTTGATTCCCGTTGAAATTCATATTTTTTATTTCGATCGCTTCACTCCAAGACGAGTTTTTCTCTCGCCATCGCACGCGTTTAATTAATATTACATAGACGTTTGGGAAGGTGAATGCGTGCTTCGCAACCACAGAATCCATGCAGTGTTTCTTTTGATGAGATCTCCTATGCACTAGTGCTATAATATTGGTTCGAATCGTTTGAACATTTCATAACCGTATTAGGAATGCATAAACAGACTTTTTGCTCCCTAAGTCTTCAGACGAAGGTAAGACGGAAGTCGATTGGGGAGTGAGATAGGGGAGCAAGAGGAAAAGGGAAGGCTGTTGACGGTCGGTGGGGAAGGTCGTTATAAAGGTGGGAGTAGAGACGCTTGAAACAGGAGGGGCATGGAACGTTTAAGGAAGGCAGTTTGGAGGATGGAACGTATCTTTCACGCAGCATGTTTTTTACGGCACCGTAAGAGAGTGACAATATTTAAAAAATATAGTGTGATAAGACTACGAGATAAAAGCATGTTTTTAGAGTAGAAAGAATGTTTTGGGAGAAAAAGGTAGTGTGAGAATCACGGGCGAATATAATCAAAGAAAGGTTCGAGACGATAAATATTGGGAATCTCAGTAATAGAAGAGATTGTATGAAATAACGTTTGATACAATCGACGTTTCGATAGAGGCGAAAGAAATATGTATAAACGGGGCAGTTTATTACTATTTGGTTTAACGCCGTTTAATATAAGCTTTGGATTGGTATAGGCAAGCCATACGTTGCTATATTTCTTAACTTCGTACGTACAGCTAGACAGAGCCCTAACACACCAAACTATAGTTAACTGTTCAACCCCGCATACTTCCTTCCTCCCTTCATTCCGTTCGACGTGTCATTCCTTGTATTCGACGGTTTCCGGCTCAACTTTGTGGAAGTTCATATTTATGGAATGAAGAACAAAATGTATTATTCCATTGTTCTTTTTTTTTTGCTCTACTAGTTTCAACGCTTAGTACCTAATGATGACGACTAAGCGTTGAAATTATTAGTTTCAAAATAAGGAACAGTGGCAAAATGTATTGCGTTCTTCATTCCATGAACATGTCTATCATTTCCCTTCCTTTTACCTCGCTTGCCTATCATTCTATTATCTACAAGTATTGCAATCTTGAACGGGTTAGTGATGATGAAATTAGCCAGATTGAGTAAATACCCTGGATAATTTATATTCAGCCAAATATTTGCTTTACATACCCAGAAAGCGAAAATTGTGAAGTGAAGATTAATCATGAACACATATATGTGAAAAAAAATATTTTATGGCTGAAGCTCGATAATTCCTTGCCCAGTGACAAAATAGAGAAACACAAAACCCCATTTTCAATTAAGTAAACTCAATCAAAAACGGTATTAATTCCAAGGAATGACCCCCTCAAAGATCAATCCACCCATTTGGTTACATTTACAAGACGGTGATCCACTTGCAGCACTTATGTGAAATTCTTGAGTCATCTGGAAGCATACAACATATCTAAATATTACCGGCACGTTCGGCATAAAAAATTATTAACAAATAGCCCGGGACCTCTGATAGTTATCTAAAAGTTTAATTTGGATGAGTAATAGATGCCTGAGGCTGAGAAATAAAAATGGAGACGTGACCGAAGCATTTATTGGATATGGCACCACTAGGGTGCGTGGTATGGGGAGATTCAACACCAGGCATGCAACGTAAACAATTTAATTTTCTTACCGATTAGTTACCAATAAAATAATTCGAATACTAATAACTATATGTGCTTGCACTAAATCATTTATGAGATATACTTATTAACACATGCAAGACAAATTGCTAGTAAAAATGAGGACAATAAACAAAGGTTAGATGAAATAATAACAACATACTAGACTAAACGGAATGAAAAAAAGAAATATACCTTTTACTCTGTTAGCGAAATTACTTGCAGCCATTTTGATCCCTTATCAGGAAAAAATTGCATCTAAAACCTGTCAGTTCTACAATTGATCTCTCTAATCTTACTGCCATGATCTCTCCTATTTATGGGGCTAAATAATACGTTCGGTTCCAACATCATCGCCGCAAAAGAGACCCGCTTCTATTTTAACTTAGGTTCATTCTTCGAGAGTGTAAAATCCGAGGCTGTAGCTGAGGTTTTAATAAACCGTCTGTTTGATATCCTTAGCAATAGCGAGAACTAATTTCCCTAAACTTGTACATGGAGTAATTGCCCGTAGATTTACAATGCGGCATCTCATTTTTTTGGTGAATTAGACCGACACGAACACAGGACGGAAGAGGTAGGGATAGAGGAGAGGAACGGAAGGGGGGAGGAGAATTGAGTCCGAGCACGTGGTCTCGCTTCTGAATGATGTATGCACGGGGAGGAGGGAGAGAGAGAG
Source organism: Hetaerina titia (assembly GCA_037158775.1). Classification (NCBI taxonomy): domain Eukaryota; kingdom Metazoa; phylum Arthropoda; class Insecta; order Odonata; family Calopterygidae; genus Hetaerina; species Hetaerina titia. Next base: position 78,399,329 of record CM073774.1, on the reverse strand, counting down.
AGAGACGGGAGGAGTTATTGACGGTGGGCTCTCTAAGCGAGGCATTCGGGTGGCGGCCGTTGCCAAGGACTCAGTCCGTTGAGCTCACCTGAATAAACTCACTCCCTCTCTCACCTTCCCCCCCCCCCCACCGCCAAAGCGAGTGACTTTCTCGATACCCCTCCCAACATGTATAACCAAAGTCTTTCCCTACGGGTCCCCTCCTTCCCTGGCGTATGCCTCATTTCCCTCTCCGGGGTCTGCTCGCCACCCTGCGAACTTCCTCTCCGTCCTTTTCCACAAGCTGTCCCCGACAACTCCTCTTTTCGGTTTTCGCGTCCCGCTTATGGCCTCGCTTCACAGTCAAGGTATCTTAGTCGTCTCCAGGCCTTAGTAATAAAACAGGGGTGGATACAGAGATATAGAGGGGAAGGCTTGCCCCTCCTTCCCCATGCTGAATTCAGGTATTAAAAAAATTTAGGTGAAAACTGTAGAGAAAATAATTTCTTATAAATGTCTCAGGAACGATTTTTATGTATCATGATGTTTCTAATAGTTTTTATATTTAAGTATGCATATTAAAGGAGTTAATTTCGGACAAATCTGACATATTTAGCAATAAAACGGTCGTGCAACTGGTCAATAATTTTAAATGCTACTTAGTTATCTGTTAATTGACGTTTGCAAAATTTTATTTATTATTTCCATTCGATTTCCATTTATATGCGCATTCTACATTTATCTATCTATATTTCCTTTTCATAGTTCAAAATAATAATGAAAATTTCATTTACTGAACTGCAGTGGTATCTTAGGTCTTCTTTCTTATAACCTAACCTTTTAGTATAAATATTCGCTTTTAATTCAAATGATTACGACAAAGACTATATATATATATATACATACTTATATGTATGTTTATATGCATGTATACTTAAATTTATGTATGTGTATATATATACACTTTTATTAGACATTGTAGGAATGATAACTCAGTGGTAAGGGTGTCGGGCTACTGACCAGAGAGCCCAGATTCGATTACGTGCGATGCTTCAAGAAACACTCAGCTTCACCTATTTTGTGGTTAAAAAACCTGGTTTCCATGGGAAACCGCCAGCGGTACAGAGGAAGAAACTATCACTCTCCCACTACCCTAATTCTTAAATTTCACAGGCCATTAGAGTTTGAATTTGCTACCCTCAACTATCAAACCGACCATTCTGTTGTTTACTGGGGCCGTTGGAGTATTGAGAATAAATACGTTGGGTCACTCACCCCCATCTCCCTCGTACAAGTCTTGTATACGTCAATTCAGTTGAATTTCAACTTTTCCTCCCAGTGCATTCTTAACTCCGATCTTTCCTCATCGATCAAAATAAAAACTAATCGTAAAGTCACAAGCTTTAAATTGAAACTCCTATGACATAGAAATTACGTTCCATCACGGAATACGTAAAATGAATTTCCGGAAAATTATAAATATATTTGCGTGCCTAATTAATCATGATGTCTTATGGCTTCGTCACCAGTATCTTAAGGTAGTGTGATGAAGATAGTTAATGATCAAATAATAGCAATTTTTCGCCAAATATTTATTACCAACCGATATTTCGATGTATCATCTTCATGTACAGAATGAGCCCATCCTCATATATGCTTTTATTCTGGAAGGAGTGGGGAGAAAAAATGGGGTAGGTGGGAGGAGATTGTGGCAGGATGAAGGGAGAGAGAGGGAAATGATTGGAATATTGAGAATCATTTAAAATTCAAAAGTTTAACGAAGGTTTGAAAATACAGAAGTCTCTGATATCTAAATACGTCTGGCAGGGTGGAGTTTTTCACCGGCCACGCTTTAGATGTTTTTTACAGCTATATCCGTGAACCCATCAGGTGCAGGAGCGAAATCTAAGGAGGGAACATGGATAGTATCCGTCATTCTTGTCTATGATAATTTTTATCTAGTGGAAAATTGCTATTATTTGGTCATTATATATATATATATATATATATATATATATATATATATATATATATATATATATATATATATATATATATATCCCAATTCCATCATCTGAGGCCTGAAACTATGAAATTTGTAATAATGAAGATAGGTTGAATATTCTTCAGCTGTATGGATAAATGTGGATAAAAGAAACTGGAAAGAGGGAATACAAATAAAAAAAACGGAAAAAGTGCCATAAAAGAATTCAATTGAATTCCAAAGAAATAAAATAGGGAAGACAAGTATTAAAGTTTTGGGAAAATTACTAGAACTTGTTAATCAGTTTTCACCTTTTTTGGTAATGTTTTAAATTAGGGTGTGTAGAATGATGGGGACATTACAATGAGGCAGGAGATGATGATAAGCACCTTAAGTGAAGATGTAAGGAAAATACTAGTAAAAACTTTAATATTCAGCATAGTTTCGTGCGGTTTAAAAGCTCGGTCATTGAGGCAGGAGGTTTTGGGTACATTGGAGGTTTTCTAATTGTGGATATGGAGATTAATTAATAAAGTAAAATAGATGAAAAGTAAAACAAACAAAGAGGTACTAGGTAGAGTGGAGAAAGAGAGAAGGTTGTTGGAAAAAAATGGAGATACTGGGAGGCGATACTGAGAGCCAATGGGATGCTGACAATGATAAGAGAGAGGGAAGAATGATGGTTAAGTGAGAAGGAGGGAGAAAATATTACACATATTGGATGAAAAAAGACAGGGAAAAAGTATGCAGAGCTGAAGATTGAGTTATTGTGATATGAATAATGGAATGTGTGGATATATTATCATGTTACACGTAGTTGGAGCTCAGAGAACAATAGTTCAATGATTTATCAAAAACACATCTAACTCATTTGAATATTGCTAAAATAATAATAAAATTGCATTTATCCAAAAATTAAATGCATCCATGTTATCGTCGATTATTTAGGCGTTCCGATCATACGATTTTGAATAATTGGGCGGCGTCCTTTATCATTCATGACATTTTTCACCAAATCGAGAGCTTTTCTCCGTTCGTTGATAAATGTTGTATGGCTTCTGCTTAAGTTGTTCTCACATGTCAAAATTAATTAGTTGAGCATGTAAATACGTTGCTCCCCAGCATCTGATTAATATTAATCTACCAAAATTCAAATTTTAAGGCATCATTAGCTGATAATAAAATAATCACATTTCGAAATAACCATCGTTTTCATTTACTAACATTTTTTTGTTGGTAATTGAAAGTGAGAACTTCTCTTTTTTAAAATAAGCATGCAAATGTTTCATAAAAATTATCTATATAGCTAATAGTTTTCATGACTTCGTATTGATATAAACAAATTACGGAAGGTCAGCAATTCTACTAGTTAGCCAACTATCTAGTATCCGTGGAAGCCATGAATATACGCAGATATTTTGCACACAGATTTATGGAGAGCGAAGAGATAAAAACACGAATACTCCATTAACCTACATTTATATCTACATTTTCATCGGAACCGCCCGACGCCACGTGTTGGTCGGGTTCAGCATGTTTTCCGTGAAAACGTCTGAAATAATAAACACAAAAAGTGCGTCGAAGGGTTAGATTTCCCGAGGTGGGCATCCAAATGAAAAAGATTGATGAGACTTTATCTACATTACGTCCCTATTACATACCATTAGGTTGTGTATTAAAGATTATATGGATTTCGGCCATGAATGGAAGTAGTGTCCGCTGTTTTTGAATTGATAAGAATTCGTCCGATAGATATTTTTAAAAGGAAAAGCGCAGTTGGTAACATTGGCAGAAACCTGATAACCAATGGCTCCAGCTCTCTAACCCAAGTCACGATTAAGGCCGCCAGAAGAGCCGTTTTTTCATATGATTTTCTTTCCGATAAAATACGAGAGATTTGGATCTGAGAATAGTTTTAAAACTAGTATTTGAGACTCAATATATCGTATTAAATAATATTTCCATAAGCCCTAAAGGGTTTTTACCCTTTATCCTCTGGGGCATAAGCAAATATTTTTTAATATAGTCAGTCTTAAAAGAACCTCTAAGAAGCTCAATGTATCCTTTCCACTGGTATTTGTGGGAAATAAAATTAGTAGACAAGATAAAAAGAAAGACGCATATGGGAGAGGCCACGTGAAAGTCACCACACGAATAAGAATTACAATATTTCCATTATTTTTTTTAACTTGAAAGCGTTTTGAGCCTGATACAGAAAGACAGCGTCTAAATTAAACAAAATACATGATAAATACCACAGTTGTTGGCAAGCGTCACGAGTTTAGATGAAGAATTATTTGAATTTTTGTAAAATATTCGTCTAACAGGACAGGAGGGCAGCCACTAGAGGTACAAAGATCATATGCACAATTTAACATATACGGTAATTATAAAACGCTTAGTGACACCAGGGTTTTTGGGTTTCTTCCGCATCGTTTCATATGACTTGACGACGTCTTCACCGGAAGGGGCTGACTGACTATTCAAACTTCACGTTTCTACAAGGACAGAGAAAACGTCGTCCAGACAGATGGAACGTGGGAGACAGTCAAAAATCCTAATGCTATTTGGCATCGACGCTGAATTCTTTGCTTACAAAAAAAGTATGACTTTATAACCGACAACTAGAGAGCAAAAGAATTCTAACCCTACTTACATCGGTTACTGGTGAGGTCTTTCAACCCGGAATAAGTCACCAAATTTCCTTAATGTACAATTTCTCGAAAACCTTACTGCCGAATCCATTCTTCACCTCATGATAAAATTACAAGGTTTCCTGATGCCTAGTCTCCGTGCCAACCCCGCGAATGTTTCGGTAATAAACAGATTTGTGTATAAATTCATCTTAAGTTGTTAGTATTCATCACGTTTGTATTACTAAATACTTTTTTTACTACTAATACGATTAGTAATAATTAATAGTGAAATTACGTAATACAAAAAATGTCTCCTTCCTCTTCCTGCCGTTTTAGACCGTATTGGCAGGGATTTATCAAATTCTTCATTAGTGGTTGTAAAATTCTGCGTGAATAAGTAAGTGCATATCCCTTGGAAATGCGTACTCTGGAAAATATTATTTTTTTTCATTTCAGCTATCTCTGAATCACGTTAACTCAAATCAGAATTTTCCAACCTTGAACTTCGCCCAGGACTCCATTTTTTCACTCAAAGGTTCTCTTCTTTCCATTGTGTCTGGGTTCTGGATTTCGTTCTACATATCTCAGAAACCCTTTGTGTTCCTAGTGCTTAACTCCAAGGCTTTCCTATTTCACGCCTCTGTTTCCCACACTGCAATTTTCTGAATGTCTCCTCGCAAATCTTGAAACTGGCTTTTCATGGTTTTTCTATTCTCGAATAATTTTATTCTTTTATTGGTCTCTTTTTCCTGATCCATTCGGTAGATGAGTCCGAAAGACCATATCTCTTCTTTTTTCTGATGATGTCTGGGATCGTTTCCAACTGATTTCATAGTTCTTCGTTCCCTCACCTTATATATGGGTCAGATGCTGGTCTTCCAAGTCCCAGTAACATTTTCAGAACCAATCTCACCACTAATTCCAAACGTTTGACCAATACTGTCTTTGTTAAGGTCACGCATCCGACTATATACAAAGTTTTATGGCGGATCACTAAATGGTAAAGTCTTAAGATCGCATTGATCGATAGATTTTTCTTGTTGTAAGTTTCAAAGGTGAGTTTATTCGATAATATCACCTCATCACCTCATGATCAGGGATCTTATTACTTTCTCTTCTGATACATCAACCTCTATTCATTCTACAAAGCATTTAAATCCCTCCATATTCTGGTATTTTACCCTTCCACTCTCATCAATTTAGGGAATGCTAACATGATAATTATTCATTAATGCAACATTTTTATTTGATTACATTACATTTTGGAAGCGACATGTATTTAGGGAAATTTTGAAACCGTAAAACTAGGATTCGAAGTAAAAATAATATTGATGTGTAAGGTTTTTTTAGGTGCTTGCATTGAATTTTGGATATTACAGCTATTTGAGGAAATCCATTACAAGTCATGTGTTTACAACACGTGTCAATGCCCTGAATTCATTCCTTACCCTCGTGGCAACCCTATCCCCTCACAAATAAATCTCTCTCCCCTCCCCATCCTCACGGAGAGAACAGGCGAACTCTAACTACCCTCCTCCGTCCATCCATTCCTCCCACTAATAAACCCCTCTTTTCTCCTACCCCCTTCTCTTTCCCGAAATCTCCCCCGTCTCGCTTCACGGTCGAGTGCGGGTTCTAAGCGCGGGGCATATGGGGGTGAGAGATATAGGGGAGTACGACAGAGGTCGCACCGCCGACTTACCCACCCACTTCCGCTCCACGCAAGTTGCACGCACGTGGGAATACAGGGGCGGAGGGGGGTGCATACAGTCGATTTCCTCCCCCTTTTTTTACTATACCATTATTATCAACTAGGGTGGGGGAGGTGGGTTTGCTGCTGGTGGCGAGGGAGGGAGTGGTGATGTCGACTGAGGGTTTTCCAAGGGGGAATGCCAGCACCACACGCCTACCCCAATCCATCCCACGAATCCGAATGCAGTGACTTTCATTCCTACTCGCCCTCCTTTCCCAACCACCCCGCCGGCACAATGTGAAGGGAGGGAAACGATGAGTTCTCGGTCCCTCTTTGCGCCTCAACCCCGCTAAACCCTTCGCCACCGTGGTTTTACTGTCGCCCACGCGGCCCCATACATACATATATATATATATATATATATATATATATATATATATATATATATATATATATATATATATATATATATATATATATATATATATATGTGTGTGTGTGTGTGTGTGTGTGTGTGTGTGTGTGTTTGTGTGTGTGTGTGTGTGTGTGTGTGTGTGTGTGTGTGTGTGTGTGTGTGTGTGTGTGTGTATATACATATATATATACACACACACACTATTTGTGTATATATTACACACACATTGTATGCGTGTGTGTATATATATATATATATATATATATATTCAAACACGAAATCCCGCCATACGGCGAACAAATATTCATTCACATAGAAATAGAGATAAGGAAAGGGGAAAGGAACACAAATATTTTTACATTAGTGGTCTGCTTGATTCGGCCTTCCCCACCTCTCCAGTGCTCGTCCTTTATGTGTGTTCCTTTCCCCTTTCCTTATCTCTTTTCTACATAAATGAATAAATATATATATACGACTATACATATATATATATATATATATTCATTCACATGTAAATAGATATAAGGAATAGGAATACATATGAATGACGAAGACAGGAGAGGGGGAAGACGGAATCGAACCGATCAAAAGCGCAATGTGAATGAATATTTGTTCGCCATATTGCGGGATTTCGTGATTGAATGTGTGTGTGTGCGTGTGTACGACAGCGCTGTAATCGTTACCATGTCCACCGTCACGGTGATTTTCTTAGCTCTGTGGTGTGACGTAACGAACTCTGGAACTGTTAAGACTTTGCGTCTCATTTTGTGCTCACGAGGGGCAAAGAGGATAATGTAACAGTTTCACCGAACTTGAAGAACATTAATATCTGTATCCATTGAATATTTCATCACGGTGATTTTGTTCATAAATTTCTAGAAGCGGGCTATAATAGGTCCGTTTCTAAAGAGCACGAATCAATTTAAAAGTCTCGTGAAATCATCGTAAATTTAATGCATAACATTCCAAACAACAACTTCATCCATCCACTTAAGGTTATCAGACCCGAAATTTTGCAGAAGTGGCAGTGTTAATCATTAGAATAGGTTACCGAGGACTGAGGTAATGTGTGCCATTGGGGTTAGGCGATTAATATATTACAGGTAGCATTTCCATTGAATGGGGGAGGGATGGAGAGAAACTCATTCTGCTCTTACAAGCCTACTCTTACGTCGCGGTGAGTGGTCCGACAGGGTCAAGGGGCACACAATTTAATAGCCCTACTGACGGATGACGCACTCCATTTGATGGCCTCTCAAGATGGCGCCCAAGAAGGGATCGGGATAATATCTATGAAAAAATAATCTCCTCAGGGAGGGATACGAATCCGGATCCTCGGAATGAAAAGCCAGTGCCTTTGCCTCTGCACCAACTTGATCTCTGTGTTTTCTATCTCTGAGGTTATAAATCACCCCGCCTTTAAACCCTTTAATCACAGTATTCAAACCGAAGTTTGGTTTAATACAGGTGATAGTAAAACTCACCTAATACTGATGTGGAGGGCAATATTGTCTTAAATACGGCGTGTGAAATTCATGCATCAGAGGTAGTACCAGTTCCTTTTCCTGTGTCACCCATTGTTACCCACTACTGATATGGTCCGGCGACCAAAAACACATGCAGCTTGGGTAAATCTTAGGGTCCAGATCTAGACGAGTCACTTGAGTCCGTGTGTCCGTAGCCCAGAATTTTAGCCATTAGATTACGACACCCCTGAGCTAAGCCTTACGTAATGTGAAACTCACACATACTGTTTTAGAGAATGTTGCAGTTTGTTTTCCTTTACACCCATTCAGTTCCAGATTTTTACTGTCAGGACTTCAACAGATTCAGGTGAGATGCAGTGGAAGTTCGTCATTATGAGATAAATTTTCACTTTTCCACAGATTTATTTGTAACGTACAACGCGTTTCAGTTCATCGAACCACCCAACCATCATCAAGTACAAGACTTGTACCTGAAAATGGTTACATGGTTCGATGAACTTGTACCTTAAAAATAAATCTGTGGAAATGTGAAAATTTTGTTTTTCTCATAATAGGCCAGATTTCAGTTGGGATATGCCCTAAGTTTCGACTGGGATTCTAACAGAGGAATATGAAGGCAGTAGCCAAAGGAAAAGCACTATACTATACTATATATAGTGCCGCAATAGCATAGTATGTCACCCTAGTACCTTAATAATAGGCACACACACATTAATAAATAAATGCATATATATATATATATATATATATAAACACTAAGACAACAAACACAACACACACAGAAACATAAAAGAAGGACACTTACAGTGGTGTTTGTTGTCTTAGTGATTGTGTGTTTGTGCGTCGCCGGAGAGCGTCATTTTCAACATTATATATATATATATATATATATATACAGCTAGTTGACAGAAGATGAAAGGAAGATTGACATTATTTCTTGATAATTTCGACGGAATTGTGATCCGTCATCCTCGGAAGATTAATTAGGACTGCCTCATGATGTTAGAACTGACTCATGATTTAAGATACCATACTTAATATATATATATATATATATATATCTAATACCTGAGTGAATTGGAGGTTCAGTGCGATAAATATGGGATGAGAATCAATATCAATAAAACAAAGGTTATGCGATTTTCCAGAAAGAAAAAGGCTAAGCTAAACATTAAAATAGGCGGGGAAAAATAGAGCAGGTAGAACAGTTTACATATCTCGGAAGTGTTTAAGACCAATACGGTCAAAGTAGTAGAGACGTAAGGAGAAGAATTGCGCTAGGCAAGGAGGCTTTCTCAAGGAGGAGGGAGTTGATGACGGGGACGTTGAGTAGGGATGTTAAGACAAGACAGGTAAAAACTCTGATATGGAGCGTAGCTATGTACGGCGCGGAAACGTGGACACTGAAGCAGGAGGATAGACGTAGATTGGAGGCTTTTGAAATGTGGGTGTGGAGAAGAATGGAGAAGGTGAAATGGACCGAAAGGAAAACAAATGAGGAAGTACTAGAGATGGTGGGTGAGGAGAGGGGTTTGTTGAGATAAATCCCATGGAGGCAGGAAAAATGGATGAAAGGCGTATTGAGCGGTAGTGGAATGTTGAAGAAGGTAATAGAGGGGAGAATGTTGGGCAAGCGAGGAAAGGGCAGGAACAGAATAGGGATGTTGGACGGGATGAAGGGAGGAAGGAAGTACACAGAGATGAAGATGGACCTGATGTAGTAGTGTGATTAAAACTTGAGGGCTTGTAATTCAATAATTTGCCATTTTTCCCACAAACGTTAAGGGTTCTACATCATAGACCGGGATGAGATCAGAAGGGCTTTGAACGACCATGCTAGGGAAAAAAGTAATTTTCATTTTAGGTAGCCTAGTATGTTGCCATTATTTCATCTAACATTATTTTATCGCCCTTCTTTTTACCATCGGCTTGTATCGCATGCCTAGAAAAGTATTTTACCCTTAGATACCCAAATGCATGCACTTTTAGTTACCATTAACTCCATTTAGTTTTAATTATTTTATTTATTTATTGGAAACTAACAATTTAGATAAATTTCATTTTTTGATGTTGTATGCCTGTTTTTTTTCAACCGCTGTCATACACCGCAGCGGTTGCTTATAAGGTACCTTGTCGAATACGAAGAAATTTCTATTTTTAAAATATCCACCGATATATAAGGTTTCCTCTTCTACTGTATACACAACTGCTATTCCTTGCTACTATTAATCGTTCGTCACTGATCAAAAATATTGCTGAATGAAATAAATGGACACTATTTGAGATTAGAAAGTCAAATATTATCCCTTTCGGTTCACTGAATGCTATGGGAATGAAATCTCGCGGAGTAACTCACATTTAATTCCTAAAACAATAAACATGCAATCAATTTTCTCGTACAAGAGCTCAATAACTCATTTAGCTCTTCTCCTGTGGATATCTTGAAGAGCAAATAGTGAAATATCTTAAGTCAAACCTTAAGGAAAGATATTTTGATCAAACTCTATTAAAATTAAGCTAATAACGACTAATTTTTTTGAAGCCCCAGGTACGTATAAATTAATTCATTTTCTTATTAAATAAATAGTGTCAGCATGTACGAATCACTCTTAGTTGAATAAAAAATTCAGAATTTCCACGAAGCTCACCGGGCAGATAATAGTTTTCGTATTTTAAGATTCTAACTATGATATACCACTGTTATCCTTTGCTACGACTTTATTTAAAATAAGAACGTATACTTTAGTAAAATAGTTATGGGGATCTAACATGACTTATAAAAATTAATTAGTGTGGTGGGCTTAAAGTAGTCCAGTAAATTTTTTCTGGGTCTAATTTAATTTTCCTTGCATGAATTCTTGTCCTTTCATGATTTAAAAATATTTTTCATTTATTTCCAAAAATGTTTGTCGGATTTTGATTTTTTTTAATAAAAACGCCTCGATTGCAATGCGGTACGTAGCAGTGCGTGCTGGTAAGCTGAATTCCCTATGATCACGCCATTAATGTGCGGGTGAGAATTCAGAGGGGAAAAAGTGTATATAAAAATCCATTCAAAACGACCTTGTAAAATGATCAATAATCATAATTGATTATTTGAGACCAATTTTTTGTCTAGCAAATAGATATTCTGAAGATTTGCCGGTGAAAATTCACTGATAAGAGATATTGATAAGAAAATTGTATTTTAGGATCGGGTATCAGATCGCGAAAAAGAAACTTGCGGAGAAATTGTCGGAAATAGCGCCTGTCAACTCAAACAGGTGAAACTAAGAGGGAGATTTAAAGAAGCTCTCTAAAAGATTTTTTAAATTTGTGCGCCCATCACCTGTCCAACAGCATTTTTCTTTCCTTTTAAGTTTTTTTTATACTCTATGCAATAGTTTATCATAATCCTTTATTAATAGAAAGTTGACATAAAATCTATTCGATTTTTAAATTCAAGTTTTTACTAACATAGAAATATGAAAACAGTCAAAACTTTCCTCTGAATGTATAATTATAAATAACTTATTCCAGGGCAATACTTTATGAAAGTTAATATTATTTGCCCACCAAATATACCATCTTACAGAATATTATATCAGTACAATAAACTACCGAGATATAATATGACATTTTTATTTGCATATCTTCACTTAAATATGAAACCCGTACCCCTGTTTTCAATGTTTAGTTGTCCACAAAGTTTAAAATTAAAACGTCGTCGTATGTGTTGTTTTTTGATATACTGACCAAGAGTTAACGACAGCCGACATACAAGTACTTTTTTCTATATTTTAATAAATTGATTAACCACTCTTATTATTATTATCTTGAAAATTCAAAAATTACATATTCGTAACAATATTCTAGAAACCCAACGTATAGCATTATTATCATGTAAAATACAGTTGTAAAATCCTAAATATTACAATGTTGTCGAGAGCAGTTTTAATGAAACAGAAAGCAAAAGCTAACGTCAAATTTCCATTTTTATTGATAGTAATCTCTCCCTCTCGATTTTTTCCTCCAAAATAACCGTAGCCGTTGCCGCAGCCAACTGAATGCTTTTTCCTTTTTAAAATAATTATTTTGACCTCTTTTTTACACTTAAAATAAGTTTTTTCGTAAAAAGGGACCCACAAAGTAGAATGCAGGTCAGTGATTAAAATACAGACTTACCCTGCCTCGTTAAATTTTAATCCTTGATGAGATACTTATCATCCTTTATGTACCTCTCTTTCTGTAAGAATTTTGAAAAAGGAAATAATCTAAATGGTACCTTTCCAGTCTAAAAAAGATATTGTGAAAAATTCCCAAATAAGAATAGTTATTCACATCGGCCTGAATTCAAACCTGCATCCCTCGATAGTGGATCGAGAGTTTTATTTCCAAAGTGCCTTCTTATTCTGTACATTTCTACTGAATTTTAAACTTGAAGGGTTGTATGAAAGATCGAAAGATAAAATTCTTTAAAAATGGGAAGGAAGAGAGGCAAAAAATGGCAATGACCAATAAAGAGACGAATCAAAAGTGTTCCCTTCCATTATTCAGCTCCTGAACGTAAAGCTGCCCACTTTCTTGAACGTATACCTACGAATTGGTTATAAATACCCACACTGTCATTGGTTATCAATCCCGAGCCACTCGCAGGTTTCTAAGATGCGCGAACTCGAACACAAAACGTACAAAAGACTCATTGGACATCCAAACGGAAGCGTAACACATTTTCCCGCCAGTTTCAGAATAAGACATAAAAATCAGAGCAAATTAAACATATTAAGACTGGATTAATATTCAATTCCGCATAGAGATAGTAAAATAACAAGAAATGTATTGACATGAGAATAAAAATCGCATGAAAATATCCAGAACCATGTGCGAGGAGGGGTCTAAAGAGTTCAGCACTTACTGGGATGGATGTCGAACTTTAACCTTAACATTTCCTTATAATCCCAAAGGAATTGCTGCAAAATACTTTAAATTAAATAATATTCCCGGCTATTTACTATCCGTTCTCACTTTTAAGGGAGAACACCAACTCCTCTAGCAACCCGAGGGACCAGGAGATGGTGACCATGCGTTAAACCACACCGGAAAAATCGCTGAATCACCACAAACTAACTTTTTAATTTCTTCCTGTGCTTATGACTCAATATTATATATAATACAATATAAAAATGATGCGTTATATTTTCTCCTACCATTTTCAATTAAGATCCATTCTCTTGCAGTATCAACACTCTCACTTACGTTTGCGATTTGCATTTTAATCGTTCTAATGACATTCTGACTAAGAATGCCGTCATTTTGTGTCTGTTTCGTCTTGTTTCATGTTCCACAGCAAAATGTGAAGGGGAATCTCCATGCCTAGTTTCAAATCTTAGCTCGTCATCGCAGGGCGTATTTTGAGATCTTTTTTTCGAAAACACCGGAAACAAAATGCAAACAAATTTTGCACACACCACACGCAGATTTTGCCGGCGAGAGAATGTCAAAAGGAATCAGTAGAACGCAGTCACAAGAACGTTCTTTTCTCAAACTCTTGGGCCCACGCATATTTTTCGTCGCTTAAGGAAACAAGAGACGGAGGAAGAGTGAGATAAAGTTAAAGAGGACGAATTCAATGGCAAAAAAATATAGAAAATCATCCGTTATCCGCAAGCACAGGTGACCACGACCAACGGATCTACTCACGATCACAAGAGGATGAGGTAGAGGAGGAAGAAGGTCGTCTCGCTGCTGAACGGGTCCACTACATCATCCCCTCGTGGTAGATGAAAGCGTGGAGCAGAGAGGAGAATGACACGATGAGACTGAGCGTCCAGATCACCAACACGAGACCCAGGAGCCAGAAGAGTCCACGATGCAGGATCGGGATCATTAATGGAGAGCGTAGAGGGGGGTGGGGAACGGGGGAGAGTGCGCACCACAGGGGGATGAGGGAGGACAAGGAGGCCGGGGTCGGTCGAGGTCCTCGCCGGGGGTGTTCTTCTAGAGAGCGGTGAGAGACGGCGTCGGCGCCGGGACTAAGACTCCGTCCTTCTCACACTCTCTCCCTTCCTCGCCTGCTAAGCCCCTCCGGACGGCCTTCGAGCGGTCGCGCGCAACCTACTGGCTGAGAGACGGCTTGCGTGGCGGGCGACGGACCGGCGGGTGGGGTGAAGGCAACACGCCCCCTTCGCTAGGGAGAGGTTGGTTGACGCGAGGAAGAGGGAGGGGGAGATAAGAGCAGGGGGGGGGACGAGAAATAATAGAGAGGGGGCGGTGCACGAAAGGGTATATCTGGGGGGAGGGACGGAGGGAGGACTGGGAGGAGGGAAGGTATGAATGGACTCACTGCTATCCCTCTCAATCAAGAGATGAAGAAGATTTTTCCAAAGGCTACTGGAAATAAAGAGCAGAGGCCGTGGCCAGAGGACTAGATTTTTTTTCGTGGACGGCAGAGGGAAAACAGTGTCGCTGAAATGTCTTTTCTTCTATTGCCAACAATGGTGCGATGGTGATAAAAATACATATTACCATCTCTGTCAAAGTACGGTATGAGAGAACATAAAAATGAGGTTGAAGAGATCAACTATTGAAATGACACATTTAAGATGTCATTTTCCCCTACGAAATCGAAGTTGAACCATAAAGATGGAGGACGGAGGAAGAAAAAAATATATTATAAATAGCTTATTATGTCGTCATTATTTAATCCAAACCTTATTTTGTCGATATTTTAATTAGCATTTCGTATTAAAGACATAGAGATCGCATATTCATTTGCATACCGTAGAGCATGTAGCTGTTGCAATACTTGTTTATATTATTTGAATTATGAAACATATATAATTGAGACTAATATTTAAGAAGCACTTTCCTTTGATGTTAAACATGTCTGGTGTGGAATCATCCCACGCCACACACCCGAGCGATGACTTATGGGGTAACATTAACATGTAGATGTAGATTTAGCCAAGATAATCTCTGGGGAGTGTTACTCTTCGTTACCAATCGCACGGTGCGAGAATAAGTGTTTCCCCCTTCCCACCATAAGCTCACATCATTAGTCCGTGGGCTCTCCTAGTTTCTATATACGAATACTATCTCCTACTTACATCCACCCATTTTCATTTTCTGCAGTTGAAAAGAGGTGGTTTGTAACTTTTTATATCGCTTCAATTGTTCTGAAAAATGGGAATCACAAATGTACCAACCAATACGATTATATGCATCACAATATATATTTCATTTTCTAATTAGGTGATTGAGAGAGAGCTGAACAAATCATAAAATATGAGAGATAACGAGTGTTGTAGTATACGCAATTATAGTACTTTCATCATCAGCGCTGAGCGACGTTCAAACCACTACCACATACATGTAGTATGTATTTTTTGGCCACCACCATTACAAATTATTCAGCAAATATTTATTTAATATAATATTTTTCGATTAGCATACAACTTGCTCACGTGAAGAAACCATGAATTTTGAAGATTATGATCTCAGATAATCCATAAAGTTCTTATACCTTATATGAAAGCTCGTCGTCGTTAAATTTGCCTACAATGAGGTAGACATGTAAATTAAGCAATTATCCTTTGTCTGAGATGCGATCTTCAGTGGGAGGCTTGAGTCAAACCCTGAAAGATACAAATTCCTCGTGAGTCACAAAAATAGGGCTTGACCATTCAAAAAGTCTTTAATTCAATCCCAACTATTTTTATCTATGCCATATTCTTATAGCTTTGTGAGTAGTTTACTATGAAGTACTTTGTCGAAGGCTGTCTTAAAATCTAGAAAAATAGCGTCCTCTGGAACGTTGCTTTCTCCCGAAATATGAATATCATGAACAAAAAGTGCAAGTTGTGTATGTCGACGTCCCTCGTATTTAGCGGTTAAACCGAAGGCCTCGAGTCCGTATTTTGCTACAGACATAGGTGATGAATTTCAATGAATATTCCCTGGTTAAATATTGGGTATGACCAGGGCCTTAACATAAGAGTGAATTGGAAGGCTCCTTTCAGACAGTCCACTTAAAAGAGTGGAGCCAGCAACACCAAGGGCGGTGGTAAATGAAAGTTTATTTGGCGCTACGCAATTATTTGAGATAGCCCTGGAGGAGTAAGGGCCAAAGATGAAGTTTTTATTGGACGTTCAAATGTCCACCACCGCCCCTGGATGCGGAAAGCACCATGCTACCATTTCTACCAGGGCAAAAAATGTTTTTGGATCGGCCTTGAACATTACGTGACCCCTATCGTCGACCCACTATAAAGGTCTGATTATATCTAGGTATAAAGTATGAAATTATTATTTATTAAATACGAACAAAACCGTTAGTACAACGCAATGTAATAGAGACATTTGTTACTGTTCTTTTTCGCTCATATTTATATCAATTGTTATATTTTCATTATTATTATTATTAATGTTCAGATGAAGTTAGGTTTTGATAGATTCATTCCGTACACCGCAACATTTTTCCTAGCTCTTCTAGCACTTCACCAAATAAATACTCTAAAATCTGGAATAATATAAATCATTCTTAAACTCCACGAGCATCCTTCTGTCATTCCGTCCAACTTTATCATTCTTTTCCTCTCCTTGCCGCGCTTACCCGACGTTAACCCCCTATTAATATTACCTCCGTCTTCAAGGTTCAATTGGAACTAGTTATATCTTCTTATCAATTTCCCCTGCCATCTTTAAGTATATAAAAAGATACCTATCCCAACTCATCCCCTTGACCCACGCTCGAAATGCCCGGGGCACTGTTAACTCGAAAAACTTTAACCTCAATCGGTGACGTTGGAAATCCAGCTCTACGTTTGGACCTGCCGATTTTCCTTGAATTATGGACGTGTCTACCTCCCACACCAAAATCCATCGGCCAGCACACCAAAAAAAACCTCGCAATCGACGACGCAATGGACGGTGGGCAAGGGGGGAAGGGGACAGAATGAAATTCGGCCACAACCCTTGGGAGCGCGTCTCGCGCTCTCCGACATGTTTGGAAACACCTCATCGCGTATGCATCGGGGTCATTGCGTCCACTCCTTCTCCCACCCCTGAGAGAGAGAGTGACCACCACCACTTCCCGAGAGGGGTTGATCGAAGAGATTTGGCGAAGGTTTAGTTGAGACCCTCGCGTTAAAACCACACTGAGTGTAGTGATTGAGGACTCTTCAGATACCGTCAACCTCGCACTACCTTTTGCGTTCTCCAAGCCCCCACTCTCCTCTATCCTCTCATCGCGATTCGTCACTGTGTTTCAGCCCCTTCCTCTAAGATGTACGTGCCTAAACCTTAACGCGTTCAACCGGGCGAGCAATTTTCTATACACTCCCAGATGGCGGCTGGTTACCGGAAAATATATTGTATCGGGAGGCGGGTCAATAATTAAAATTTTTATATGTTCCAATATATTTTTATTGCATTATTTTCTTAAGTATAGTTTATATGCAGTGTTAGACGTTGTTCATTATGAAATCACTTTATAGTCACAAAGTCCGACAGTCGAAAGTTCAATTTTGGGCAATGTGATCCAACCGAGGGCAGATCGAGTTTTTTGGGTCATCAATATTTTAAGTGAAATCAAGTGGCACAAAAACATGAATTCAAACTCAGACTGCCTGAAAATGACAGTTTTTGCGCTTCTTAGCATTCTGATTAGTAGTATGTATCCTCAAGCCTACGTAATCCAATGCTATTTCAGGCCATCGCTCAAATCCGATTAATCGTCCAGATGTTCTGTTTTTAGAGACTTTGAGTTGAAAGTGTGAGTCACTACAGTAAGACGTTTTATTGCGTTCCAATGATTACTCCGTAACTACAAATTTCCAAAGTCAATAATCAATTACTTTTAATTCTGCACAGCACTCTCCACTTGTTGCCGTTGCATTAGATCAGTCAGTAAATCCCTTGTAGATATTTGTGTTTCACACTGATTGTATCAGTATCAAGGTATAACTAATCTCAGTTGTAGGAAAATTCCATCCAAAAAAGATGTGAACATGACATAGCAATGAGTCTTAGCATGGCCTCTTATAGGAAGGTTACATACTATGCAGAGACAGTTTCTACACAAGTGCTCCTCTATCTATAGAATTATTAGAGAAGGGTGATATTTTAGGCCTACCGAATTCAGATGGCATTAGTGAAGTACACAGACAAGAGACCTCTACTCACATTGACAATGAGAAGAACTCACAGTTTCACTTAAGTTTACATCAGCATGGCTCTTATAAAACTAGATACCATTATCAGTGACAGTGCTACCTAGAAAGGCGTTGACTTATCTGACCAAATGCATTCATAGTACACATATTTGAAGAAGACAATGATGTGGTAAAGCATATAATAATTCAGCTTCTTTTTGACACCATGTTGGTAAATACTAGGTGTATACATAAGAAGTTAGTCAGAAAAAATTGAGCATTTTACTTTAGCATAACAAAGGTCATGTGGTTTTTGAGAAAGTGAAAGGCTAAGTTAAATACTAAAATAGAAGTTCATAAACTTGACCAGGAGGAACTGTTTACTTATCTCAGAAGTGTTGTGTACCAAACTGGTCAAAATAGTAGGGGCATAAGAAGTAGAATTGTGCAAGGCAAAGCAGCTTTCACAAAGAGGAGGAGGGTATTGATGACAGGGATGTTTAGTGAAGATGTTAAGAAATGGTTCATTAAAGCTTTAATAAGGAGCATAGATATGCAGAGTGTAGAAACATAATCACTGAAGGAAGGTGCTCAGTGTACATTTGAGACTTTTGAAATGCGAATGTGGAGAAGGAAGGAGAAGGTGAAATGGACAGGAAAGAAAAAAAATGAGGAAGGGCAAGGTATGGTGAGGAAGGAGAGGGGACTGAGGGGAGAAGTCCAAATGAATCAGGAAATATGAACACAGAGTAGTTTCATTGGCAATAGGGTGTTGATGACTGAAATGGAGGGGAGAACATAAGGAATGTGAGGAAGGGGTAGGAATGGAGTAGGCATGTTGAAAAGAATGAGGGAAGGAAGCATGTAGAATTAAAGAGAAAATTATTGTAGTGTGGAATGTCAAGTTGTGTTTTGTGACAGAGGCAAGGGAATTATCATTTTATCATTGTGTAGCCTGTGTCATCCAAAACCTACCTCAACCAATAGAGTGCTATTTCCTTTCAAATGTATTTTTTATTACTCAGAAGCAAAATAAATCATATAAATAATAAAAAAACCATTCACACAGTAATCAACCCAAAGGTTGGTTTAGTAAGTGATGGTAGTACTAAGTACACCCAGTACTAAGCCTGATGTCATGTGAAATTCACACATCAGGTTAGGGGGGCCAGTTCCTTACCCTGTGCCGGTTATGGTTTCCCAGGAAGATCTGGTACCCGAAAAATCACATAGTTTGGGTGGAGCTGCAGTTGCCCAGTGAGGCTTGTCCAGGAATTGAACCCGGGTCCTCTGGTCAGTAGTCCAATGCTCTAACCCTGTACTACCATGACCCACCATAAAAACAATAACCTCTAAATAATATAGAAGTGCCAATTACTGAAGTTGAATTTTCTCATTTTCTTGTCTTATGTATCACATTGATACCAGGTAAATATTATTCCAATGAAGTTCCCCTTTCCTTTAATTTTACAACTTAGAGCATATGAAGTTTCACATTATTTTTCTTTTGATACATTTAGAAGTTGATTGAAAAGTGAAATGATGAGTTAAATTATTAGCTACTCAAAAATTAACTTTGCAACTTTAAACATTAATGGCTAATGTGTTACCATGAAGTCACCCTCAATCAACACTTCCTGATAACAGAACATATGTTGAAGGACATCTAATAATGTTCTGGAAGCACAGTATAAACATTTATGGCACTAATACCTCTAAATAGTAGACCGATCAACAATCAAGCACTGATCAACAATCATTAATGCTTTTCTTTAGGGGAATAAAAACCACAAACACAGTAATCAACCCGAAGGTCGGTTTAGTAGGTGATGGTAGAGCTCACCCATATACTAAACCCGACGGCGTGTGAATATTCACACATCAGGGTTGGTGGTCCAGTTCCTTACCCTGTGCCGGTTATGGGTTCCCAGGAAGATCTGGTACTCGAAAAATCAACTAGCTTGGGTGGAGCTGCAGGTGCCCAGAATCGAACCCGAGACCCTCCAGTCATTAGTCCAACGCTCTACCCCCTGGACTACCGCGACCCTTTAGGGGAATATACATCTCAAATATATCTCTCTTGAAAATAACTATGGATGCAGTTTTTAGAAGAATTGTCTAAAAAATTTGCTCTAAGGGTTGTTTAATTGTCGCCCATATAGGAAAGTCTGCTTCTTTCAAAAAAGTTTGTAATTTTTTAGAACATAAAATCATAAATTCAAAAATGGCTGTTAATAAAAAAACTGAGCAGTTAAAAAAGATTATGGTTCAAATTTTTAATGAACA
The DNA here is from genome assembly GCA_037158775.1 of Hetaerina titia. Taxonomy (NCBI): domain Eukaryota; kingdom Metazoa; phylum Arthropoda; class Insecta; order Odonata; family Calopterygidae; genus Hetaerina; species Hetaerina titia. Next base: position 78,378,719 of record CM073774.1, on the reverse strand, counting down.
ACTAAAATATCATTGAGTACAGAGTTACAAATTGGAATTAATTTATGAGTTTAATACTCTGATTTCTAAATAAACACTTAAAAAGACTATACTATACATGAAACACCACCTTTAAGAAATAAACAAATGAATGTGTCAATTTCATTCACAAAACATACATAACTTAAAAACAACCCAGAAATACTAGAAGTATCAATATGGTTTTGGTAGCAGACCAAAAACACATATCTGTACATACTACTCATCCTCAAATGTATACTCTTCCATAATGCGTGTAACTTGTTCTATTTTTGTCACAACAAATTCCAAACTTTCTTCAATTTGGTTCATGCGTTCCTTCAGCCTGAAATTATTTGGAAGCATCGTAAATAGAAGACAATTCATCACCAATGCAAATTTTCTTTTTCAAAATGAACAAAAAAGATCAACCATGAAGGGTGGATGCACTTCAATAAAGAACCAGGCATCGATACCATTACAAGAGTATTGACTAACTAAATAACTGTATTTCACTTACAAATCAAACTCTTCTTTAGACACTTCAGGAATGAGACCAGCACTGCCATTGGATTCAAGAGTGGGCACCTCTGCTGAAGATAACACAAAAACAAGTTTCAAGTAAATACATATCGATAGTGAAAGAAAAAATGTGCCATTTTTGTGAGATTTATGAGATGAGCTAGAGTGCACTCAGTTTTAACAATCAAAATTTGAGAATTCTTTTAGAGTTTTTGTCCATAAGCACTTTTCTGCAGCAATTTCCTCTTATTGGAAGAACACCACAGACTAACAGATTAAGGGAGGATCCCAGTTCCCGTAATTTTAGGCAGAAGATACCCTTTAACACCCAGAATTCACAACTTTCAAAATCAAAAATTCTCTTGATTATCTTATAGCATTTACACAGATTATGAGAAATATCATTCATTTAGGATTAGAATGGGATAATTTTGGTATTTTTTTTGAGTTTACCAGAAATGAGTGGAAATTGACAACATAAGATACCATTTCTGGGACACTTTGTCACAAGTTAGCCTCTTCTATGAGCAAAAGAGAAGGGTCTAGAGATTGAATGAATTAAACAAGAAATTTAAAATTTATTGAGTATGTCCTCATTAGAAATCATAAAAAATAGTACAATATGGGTAGCATATTCATTCCCCATAAAATTTCATGCTGTGAAAAGTTTTACTGTCACACAATTACGATACGAAAAGGATAGGGATATTGGATGGAATGAAGGAAGGTAGACTTTAAGTGTAGTACAAAAATAGTTCATTTTAATGTGGGCTTTCAGGTTGAGCCTTGTTAGGTGAGGCTAAGAAGCAAAAGTGTTCAGTCTTTTTCCATCAAAAACTTACTTAAAATGGTTGATCCTAATGGTTATCCTAAGTGGTCACACCAAGGGCATGGTAGTAAAAACAAAACGGCTACCAAAATCATTACAAGATTTTTCAACTACATCTTTGTATCCACTCTATTTCCATGTCCATCTCTTGACAGACCAATCTTATGAGTTCATATGTGACCTTCATCACCTGTCATGACTCTGATTATCCATGGCCTTTTTATTTATATGATTAATGAAAGAGACAACTTTGAAAGCCAACATATTGTTTCTAATGCACCATCTCTTAAATATCTAAAAGTGTATAATTACACATCAGGATACATCAATATTGCTGCTGTTACAAATGCACTCCCTTGAGACTAGGAACAATTACAAGTCTCAGGAGTATTAGATTTTGTTTAAGGTGATAGACTATATGAATGTACAGAGGTGAAAGAAGTCTGCATGAATAAACAGGAAGATATGAAAGAATAAGTAAAAGATTTATTCCTTAAACAAACTAAAATTTGGATATTTTTACTTTAACTAACACATGAGGAAATGGTATGAAATGACTGTTCCTAGTTAGCCACAGATCATGTAATTTTCCCTACCTGGTGGACTGGTTCCATACAAATCTGCTGTCATTTTGCTCACTTCATCTTCAGTAAGGTAGCCATCTCCGGATAGATTATATTTGGCAAAGAATATTTCAATTTCCAGATCGGTGAAATTGAACCTGAAAAATATGCATAATTTGTATATGTGTACCATATGCATGAAATAGGGAAGGGATCAGTTGAGCATTGTCCAAGGTTACATGCTTATATGAAGTAAAAGAAAACCAATATTGAAAATTTTGAATATGCTACATATGTGGATGAGCACTGTAGAATAAATCACAATAGCCCAAGTAAGTTTGCAACACATATTTAACTGTGCTAGTTACATTCTCATGAAAACTGATCTTAGTATTTTATCTTATGTTTTAAATGCATGGTTTTTTTAATTCTATAATATTTTTTTAGCATTGCTGCAAGAGTTTAAAATATAAATTTTTGATAAAATTTATATGAATAGGGCAAAGTTCAAATAATTTTCAACAAGCAAATTTGTGATCTTGAAATCATGGGCTGTTCAATTTGTTTAAATCAAGAAACCCATTACTTTTTAAGGTTTTCCTTTAGCTCTTGGTGGGTTATCCTTCCTTCAGGAACTTCCTCTTTTGAGCCAAGTTTCTTTTTGCTAAACTTTTGCATTAGTTTGTTGAAAAGTCGGCGGAAAAACTTCATCAACTCAAAGTCTTGTCTTCTTAAACTTATTTCTGTTTTTACTTCCGAGTAAGTGTCATTTATTATAGCCAAGAACATGTTCTATGAGAAGCAAGATATGGCATTGAAATATAATCATATAAATGATAATGATTATTAATTATAAATGATAACCTGATTTTCAAAAGCTAAATTACAGTATAAATGAAACATGCAACATCATTTACTAAAGAATGAAAAATATTTTAATTTCAATTACATATTCATCCATATAGATGAGCTTTCTCTTTCAGTCAAAGTATATCAATACAAAGCCTTAAAATAAAGGTAGTAATAACCGAGGGAGAATTATGCATAATTTATTGAACAGGCAAGTGGTAGATACTCACAAGCAGTATGAAGAATACACAGAAAACATAACAGAAGAAGAATATTGGTCCCAATATCCGGTTGGCACTTTGTATAGATTCAAAGTCAAATTCTCCAAGAATTATGCACAAAAGAGTAAATGCAGAGTCCCCAAATGATTTGAAACCTTTGACCTAAGGAAAATTTATGTTAGGCAGGTAACTACTAAACACCACTTTCCAAACACTAGAAACACATTTTGGGAATAATTTCTCACCTGGGTACCAAAAAGAAGGTGGCCAAGTTGAGCAAAAGCAAAAAATACAATCATGAACATTACTGCAAATCCAGCAACATCTTTGGCAGACTGCAAGAAAAATATTTTGCTCTTCTTAACTTGTACAGATATGGACATCCAACAACAAGCTAATGTTTTTTTTTAATTAAAATTTATCAGATAGAATATGAGAAAATATTATGCTCATTTAGAATACTCTACATGGTTTGTCCCAAAAGTAGTAGCACTGAGTAAATCAAAAAATATTTCGCCAGAATTGATACATTTACTCAAAAGTCTTCAAATTAGCACCCTTGCATGTCCTCACACCACTGCTAGCAGGTTTTTCATGTCTCATATGCCTTCTGGAAGATGGTGCCTGGAATGCTGCTATGCTCCCTTATGTAAGGCTTGTTGTAATGCTTCGACAGACATGGTGACGTCCTTTCAACACAGATTTGAGGTGAGGGAAGATGAAGAAGTCTGGTGGGGTGACATCAGGGTTGCAGGAAGGCTGAGGCAGGGTTGCCACATTCCACCAGGCCAGGTAGTCCAAGTTCCCTTTTGTTCATCCAAGAGCACCCATACCACCAACTTTACAGACCCCTTTCTAATTATCATGTTTTTGGTCAAAAGTTGATGCACTTAACTTTTAGGGATGCCAAGTTCATCAGAAACCATGCAAACTCTTAATGAGCAATTGCTGTCCAACAAAAACTTCACTATTGCAAGATTTTTGTCATTTTTTGAGGTCAAAGTGTGTCCTGAATGTTCAGCGTCTTTTCTACCTTCCAAAAATAACTTGAGCCGCTCCAAAACACCCAATCTATCCATATTGTTATCACCATAAGCTGCCTTGAGCATCTCATGAGTCTCTTTCCCAGTTTTTCTCAATTTCCCATTAAATTATGATGGTGTATCGATGTTCCAATAACCGGTTCATGACAGAGTGTAACAAGGTCACGTTTCAGAGAGTGGTTTAATATATGAGGATAGAGCTCACCCAATACATACTAAACACAATGGCATGGGAAATTCATACATTAGCATAATAAAGGGGGCCAGTTTCTTTTCCTGTGTCACCTATGGTTTCCTAGGAATATGTAGCACTCAAAATATCACACAGCCTGGGTGACACCGAGGTTGCCGAGAGGCATCTCCAGGAATGAAACCCAAACCCTTTAAAAGCAAAATTTTTGTTTTTGAGTGCTAAAACCTAATTAGAAAGAACATTTGGTTAGCACAAAATCCTTCCAAAGATAAACAAAAGTTTAGTCCCAGCATTAACACTTTATAAAACGTCCACAGGAAGAGTTTGTTAACACAAAGTTCATTTTTCAAAAATGAAAATAACTGGTAACTGCATTTTGACTCTCACCAATGAGATACTGGGCACTGAAGATTGTAATTGCTATTAGGGTTATTTTTCCTCCCAATCATTTAAAGGGAAAAACAATAATCAACTCTGAAAAATATTTGGATACTTACTCTTGACAAAGTCTTGCTAAGGTCTGCCATAGTTTTATTGAAGCTCATGAATTTAAACATTTTAATCCAAACAAAGAATACTAAGATGGCTACTCCATTGTTAAACTGAGCTTGCCAAAATCCTAAAAATTCGAAGTTAGAATATTTGTTAACATCTTGCAGCATTTTTGCCAGCATCATTTTCACAGTAATGAAACGATATATATTGAATACAACTGCCACCCAGGCTATCTGCAATGGTAGGTAAACATTTAATTACAAATTAAAAGAAAATGTAACCAAAATACCCTAAAGCTACATTGCCTTATATGGGAGTTATATTTTGTAATATCATTTTGATATATATGTATCATTTTAGTATAAGGTAATACTGCCAAGATAGTATTACATCAAATAGATATCTTTCTCCAGCAAAAGAATGATATCAGGGCAGCTATCAAAAGTGTTGTCAATTTGATTACTTTCCAATACATGAAAGGGGTATTTACTGCCCAAAAGTGGCCTCAATTAAATATATTTCTCCAATGAAAACATGATATCAGAATAGATGATTAAAAATTATGTAAACCATGAAATTTACTGCCAAACTCAAGTGAAATCAATCATTCATTGACTCAACAGCTATCAGTTGACACCATTGATGTGACATTGAGTTCTGAAGCTGTCAATGTACCCTATATGACTAACACTGACATGCCTTCTCTCACTGCCTATCATGGAGGAGATTTGACATGTTTAGGTGGTTAACCTTTTTGGTTCAATCCCAATAACAGTCAATTATTTTCTATCTATTCATTCATTTTAATTTTATTCCCTATTATTAAATTATAACATATTAATCATTCCTTTTGCTTATATTGTAATTAAATCAAATTTATATCATTGTCTTGTCAGTAAATATATCTATTTAATGTCAAACCAATATTGATCCAACATCTTCAGCAAATGTCAGATTTATAAAAATTTTAACTACCAGTCACTGTTGGCAACTGATTTCATTTTGACCAAAATGTAATTTACTCGTATGTTGACGTAAAAATGCCAGTTCAGGCCAGTATTAGGATGTTGCTTGAATAGTTACTTACTGTCAGAATCATAAGATCCAGGTAATTCCAAAAAGATTTCAAATATTTCCATCTCATAACATATATCTCATAACCCTCTTCTGCCGAGTAGTACATTATGAACACAAGGAAGATTATTTCACAGGCAAGAATAAATTTTTCAAGCATGGTGACATAATTTATTAGTTTTACCACATTAAAAGACCAAGATGGAATTACTCCTCCAGTAGGGGGGTACTCCAAAACCAGCCTAAAATACCAAAAAGAGATTGTCTCTTTATTTTTAGGAGAATAAAAAATAATAATGGTCATAAATTGCATTAACAGTAGAGGCTCAATGTCGAATTAATCAATAGAAAAGAAATATTTTTGTCCAAATTCACGGCTCTTTTGCATAGTGATTATATTCATCAGATGGCACCATTGCCTTAGCCTCCATGATAGTGGCTAGAGGTCTGAGAGGTAATCCATAAGAGATCTAGGTACATATATATAAGAAATTTGAGAGAGAGAAAGTCATGATCCATTGCTCAGAAGGTCAGTGCTGTGACAGAAACCGAAGTTTTAATAATTTTAAATCACAATCGTTCACTGCATTAATATTTTTTCATGAAATGTCAATAAGTAAAAAATAAAAAATATTTTTATCACATGCTTTAGCTGAGTGTGGCACTAAAAATATCTCTGACTTGATTTTTCAAGGTTCAACATCAACAATGATAGTTGTGGAACATTTAATCCAAGGCTGAAAATTAATACAATTAATTTATATTAGAATTAATTCATTATTAAAAACATTATTACTATTTTAACATTAACAATCAGGTTTTAATATTTCTGCAAAAAATGTTGCTAAGCTTCGGTCATTAATATTAGCATGCCATGAGATAAGTTCCAGGCTATTTTATTCATTATTAGTTAAGTTATTAATTAATTAATTAATATTTAGAGCATCAAAATTGTTTAAATATAAATTAAATATTTACTATTAACTAAATATTAATTATAAATTACTTAAATATAAGCATTGTTTAAATATAAATTATTAAATATATAGATATCTGAATATAAATTATTAAATATATAGATATCTGAGCATTAGAGGGATCAGAGATTTGGTGACACATATGACATCATTCAAGAGGTAGAACAATGGTTTTTGATGTAATCTGCTGAATTCTACAATGATGGCCTTGGAGAGGTCAAGAAACACTGGTAGAAATGCATAACTCTGGATGGTGGCCAAATAGAGAAGTCATAATAATAAAAAAAAAAGTTTCTATCTCAATTATAATTTAGTAATAATTAAATGTTTACGATTACCCCTCATAAACACACATATCTACCTTGTACCCACAAGCTGCAGCTAGGCTGTGTGGAAGCTGATGATTACACATCAGGCATGCAACATCACAAATGAAATTTTTCTTAACTTTTAGTCACAATATAGTTTTTTTTTAATAATTCACATAATTTAGATCATGCTGACTGCAGGTACATACACTATGGGGGTTACTATGTGGAACTGCTTCGTGATGGGGACATTCATATCATCCCATGTGCCTCTTTAGGTTACAAAAATGAGCAGTGAAAATCCTTGGTAATGTTCCATAGTTGTAGACCTTAGTTTAAAAAAATTGAAAGTTTAACTATTCCTTGTATGTATATATCCCATGTTATTACTATTGTGCAGCAAAACAAAGCCAAGTTTCATTTGATGATCAATGCTGAAGAACATTGGGACAGAACAAGAGGCTGTAATTACTTAAGGATAACTGATATAACTCAGCTATGTTTTCTCAGAACCCTTGTTATGCTGGGGTGAAATTTCCTAAATCATTACATAGAAAACTGGACATTCTCAGTTTCTGCAGGAAAACTGCAGGCTGGACAACAAACAGAAGGAATTTGTCACCAATCAAATTATCAGGGGTCAATAATCATGAATATTAAGTCATTTTGTAATATAACCATGAGAGGGCTTTGACACAAGAATGGCATTGCCACTTTCCCTTTTTCTCTCTCTTTTCCTTTTCTTTTGATCATTTACCCTTACAGGATTTCTTAATCTTCCATCACACTCTGTCACTATTCTAGTGATCACCCACCATCTCTTACTTCTTGGGCAGAAGTGAAAACACTAGCAACATATACTTGGTCCTGCAGGTGTTGAATTCTCAAGAGAGATAGAGGCCTTTAAGTTACAATTTCCCCTTGTAATACCTACCTCTCTTTAATCCCACTCCTCACTCTAAAATAATTAGCCACAACCCATCTACTTAATCTTATTCCCATATGGAATTCTTCTAACACATTATTGTTCATGTCATTATATAGTACGGAAATGCTCAATTTCAAATTAAGAAAGTAACTATACTCTATTTTAAAACAAAAATACATGCTTTTCCTCACTTAATGACACAAAATAAGTTGACATTGGCATTGTAAACAGCAAAGTCCAAGAATATGACTCTGGTTGCTCTTGTGATCCAGTTATTTTTTTTCAGATGTTCAATTATCATAACAGTTGAATTTTTGTCACGGGATAGATCCTGGTAATATCCACCACCTGGATAATTTGTGAGGAGACCCCAATGAGCTGATCCATCAAGTTCTGACTGAGAGTGATAGGTCCACCTAGATTTAATTAGAAAAATGATGAAACCTGCAGGGACAAATTACAAGAATGATAAGAAATCTTCTAATTGCAACTTACGCAGTGTCATTTCCTGGACCAAATGGATTTCTGTCTTCTGATCTTGAGGAGAAGAAATCATAGCAAAACAAGAAAGTCCTTCGAAAGTCGCCATGTATGTCACATGAATCACTTCTTACTCTGAGCTTCAAGAAAGTATTTAGACAGCATTAGGAAGAAAAAGAAAAAAATGAGTTCTTTGAAAAGGTATGCACAGACCACAAATTTATGAACAAGAGTCAAATGATCATTTCCTGGCTCCATTATCCAATTGAGTAACATGCCGGCCTGCTAACCAAAAGGTCAGGGATTCAAGTCCCATCTCGGGCATGGGTTTTACGTCAACTATGCCCAAAGGGAAACTTAATGAAAAGCCAAAACTAGGTTTTCAGGATCCCAGGGACACATGGACCAAAAGAGGTAGCTTCAGAACAAAAATATTCATGAGAAGCAGTATTCAGAAGCAGTATTCAGTTTATTCATAACTCTTGTAATCTTCCCAATTATACTTTAAGTCTACATAATTATAAAAGTCATACCATTTTCTTGTTGAAATGAAATCTTGTTAAGGAAGTGGACAAGGTGGGGGAGGGGAAATATAGGCAGCATTGGATGAAATCAGTGGGCTTTGTTCTGCCCGGAGGGTTTAAAAGACTGGAGCACCCAGATATGTGCCATCTCGCGGGTTCTCACCTCTATGCTGCTAGCGGAATTGGGAAGGGTTTCAATCACCAAAATGGAGAAGCAGTCATCAAAAGACTGGTTGTGGGAAGCAGTGTGAGTAGGGATGGGATAATTAAGGAAGGTGGGAGATTTGGTGGAATAGCAGTGGTTATTCATTCGGAGGGAAAGGGTGGTCGTGTATTCAACCACGTAGATGGTAGGGCAGAAGTTACAGGAGAGGCGATATATAATGTTTTTTGAGGTGCAGATGGCGTTGAGTTGGTAGTACGGGACATGGAGGGTCTTAGAAGATGGCAGCATTTGTAGTGTGGGCGGTTGCATGGTGCAGACAGGGGTGGGGAAGAGACAGGGGTGCTTGCAGGTGGTTTTGTCGACTTGAAGATGTCTCACAAGTTTGATGGGCGTTTAAACGAAATGGAGGGACAATGTGGGAATAAAAGTGATGTAAATTGACTGTTGTTAATAATTGGGAAGAGTTCACAGAATATATGTTTAATTTTGTGGGTTCCGGGGAAGAAATTGATGATAAGGTTAACGCATTTTGGGCGGTTTGGTTTGGGGAGAGGAGTGTATTGGGTTGACGGTTTGAGAATTTTCCTATCCAGTAGTTTTTCAGGGTACCCACATTCTCTGAGAGATTCATGTAGCTGGTCCATGTATTCCTTTTTGGAGGGGGTGTTGTTGCAGAGATGGAGGCCACGGACTGAGAGTGAGAAGGGGATGTAGCGTTTTGTGTGTGATGGGTGGCAGCTATTGACGTTACATCTCTGTACACCTCCATTCCCCACAAAGAAGGCTTAGAAGCCCTGAAATGTTACCTCTCTCTACGACCCACTCCACACACTCCATCCACAAATTTTCTTATCGAACTGAGCCAACTCGTCCTCAGCAAAAATGTCTTCCAAATCAATAAGAAAATATACTTGCAAATAAAAGGTACTGCAATGGGCAGGCGTATGGCTCCTGTATACGCCAATCTTCTTATGGGTATACTTGAACATAACATTCTCCAGCAACAAACCCTCAAACCACTCTTCTGGGTGCGCTATATTGATGACATTTTCCTCTTTTGATCCCACGGACACAAAACCTTATCATCCCTTATTTCCTCTCTCAACTCATCCTCCTTGGTTTCTTTCACTTCATCTATATCAGACTCGAATATCACTTTCCTAGATATTGACATTCACATCCAGAATAATAAGTTTAGCACCTCAGTCCACGTTAAACTGACCAACAACCAACAATATCTCCATTTCAACAGCTGCCACCCATCGCACACAAAACGCTCCATCCCCTTCTCACTCTCAGTTTGTGACCTCCGTCTCTATATATAAGTTATTTTTTGCGCAACATTTATATTTGGAAATAAATGAAAAAAAACAAAAGATACATAAAATGAGGACCTGTCGTAGACGTGGTAATCCAAGGAGCTCATTTTCATACAATATTTTTGGATTTTCTCTATTGGTATCATCAGATTCCTTGTTTGCACTTGACCAATGGTCCCAGTAAAAGCTCTTGACCATTACATTCTCAGCAAACTGTTCAATAGATATGTTCACTCATAAGTTGCATGCAAAACTTTGTGCAAGAGGTAAATAATTATTAAAGACAATCCATTCCAAATAAAAAATGCTCGGTGTATTTGAACTGGTACATTGTTTTCCAGACTTTTCATAAATAAACAGGAGAAAGTGAATTGAAAAACGTTTTGTGTGTATCATGTGCACATAAAAGGGATGGATGCAATGGGGAGCACATTAACTTGGACAATGTAATCTTCCTATGAGAGCTACAAGTCTGGGAAATTCCATAACCTATGGGGAAAATGAGCAGGCTAAAGGGAAGAGTTGCATTTTGCTCCTAACTCAAAATCCACCAGCAAAAGTTCCAAGAGAAACCTTTGAAAATGTTTTTTAGCTTTTCACAGTTTTTTTGACAAACATAGCAACTGGCTTATACGTAACAAGGCATCAGCTGGTTACTTTCTGAAACATGCATTAAGGGAAACTTTCGGATTAAGATCGAAGTTGTTTGAGCAGAAAGACGAGGCATAAAATAAAAGTTGATTTGGCGGAAAAGGATGCTCAGAAATATTCATGGGGATGTGACATTAGGAGTAAGCATAACAAAGGGTAGGCAGGAGTCAGATACAGACCAAAGCAACTCTACGGGTTTTCAGAGTGAGGGAGGTAAACCAAGGCATTGGGAAATAAGGATTCATACATAAAAATAGGATGAGTCAATGTTGAAACGATCTACTGAATAACCTTTAATTGAAAAAGAGAGGAATAGATTATTTTGGATTAACAGATAATTCTAGAATGTGGATGGGCCTCAAATAAGCCTGTTCTGTGGGCTGAGAACATATTTGGATAAAAAAGCAGAAGATGGGTAGAAGAGGACACATGTATCAGTTTTGTGAAAAAATGGCGAGTCATTAATTGCTGCTCATTTAAATATTAATGTAATATCCTCTAGTGTGACTGTTACTGCTTGACGTCAATCTTGGTATATCTTCTTTTTGTTCATGGATATAATTTAAAATACCTCTTGGACAGCAAATGAAAACAAGATCAAAAACCACTGCCATGATATATTTTGCCTGTAAGCTTCAAATATGTAAGTACCTACGAATGATGAGGTCTCAGGCGTGATGTGGTGGAAGCGTAACATATTAAAACCACAGGTATTGCAATTTTCCACTAGAACATCGAAACCGGTAGTGTCGAAATAAAATATCTAGTGGAAAATTGCAATACCTGTGGTTTTAATATGTAAGTACCTAGTTTCTAGAATTTGTCTTGGTATGGTGAAACCAATTACAACGTTAATATTTTAAAATAAAATCATGAAAAGGTACCAATGAAGGCCTCCTTATCAATGGACTACGAAAAAATGCTCCATTAAATATTTAAAAGCAATGATCAAATAATTAAAATTGAAAACCAAGAAAAAGAAATGTTCGAATTTACATTCCAAAAATCCCATGCCTGAGAAGCTTCACGAAAACTACCTCCGTTATCATCAAATGAAGAATCCAAAAAGAGGGAAGACATTGCTTTTGCAAAGAAATATTTTGTAGAACCTGCCATGCTAAATGCCACTGAAATAGATGTTGTAATTAGAAAAGTTTGTTGACTAAAACATTAGTATTTAATACCTAGGTATTAAAGAAAAGGAGGAAATGACTTACATATGCATATAACTGTCAAAAATAAAAGAAATATCACCAATTCCTTCACAAAAACCCTCACGTATTCTTTACTTTCGCCAGGGTCAATTGTCTGCTTTGTTCGTAGAATAACTTTAAAAAAAGCGTATACGTGTTAAAATAATTAAATGCGATATTAGTCTGTGTATAATTCATACTTAGAGTGATCATACAATTCAGCCAATACTTAAGAGGAGGCTCTTTTACAGCAATTGTCTCTTCGGTAATTGGAATCTGGACGGTTTTCTTCTCTTTCAAATCAAGTAATTTATTCTTTGGTATGTTGGGTATATTAAATGCTTCCCTCCTTCTACGACTCATGTGTGACAGGTTACTGTCAACGAATACAGAGTTTTTGAACTAAAGATAGCTTCAACGACTGTTTCTCTGAATATTTGTCGAGAAAATAATATTGAGGTTTTCACAGCGTTTTAATTCCGTGCCAAACAAGCGAAGAATGAAAATTGTGGGAAGTACGTCGCGTAGTGACATCCATTGACCATAGATAGAACTGATATTTAATCAACTTCGTTAAACTGGGGTTAAAGCATTATAAACAATAACCCCTCTTAATAATCGAGTATGTGAACGAAAAATTGCAGGGTAATTTTTGTGGTGCTCATATTAGGTCTATTAAAGCTATTATGTGTGTTTTGCGAATTATAACATAGACAAGAACAACTTCTTTGTCATAATGTGGAAGTGCCATAAGTGCGGAAAACCTGTTTATTTCGGTAAGACGTATGTTGGTCGCGTGTAAGAAAGTGTATTGTATTTATTACTTCATTCTGTAACAAGTTTGACGTTTCAGCCGAGCGTAAACAGTCACTGGGTTACGACTGGCACCCGGAATGTCTCAGGTGTGAAGAGTGTGGTAAACGGTTGAACCCAGGACAGCATGCAGAGGTAGCTATTTTATTGGTTTTTTTGACAGTTTGCTTTCATTAATGCAAGTTTTTACGAACTATTATATTGTTTTGATGATTCCACTTGTTTTTCAGCACAAAGGTGTACCGTATTGCCATGTACCTTGTTATGGAGCCTTATTTGGTCCTCAGCTATTTGGTCATGGCACCCGAGTGGAATCTCATACCAGCTTTGGAAAAGTGGAAAATCGTATTGGTGGGACCAATATGCCAAGGTGAAGTGTCTTTCTTAACCTCAAGCTCTTGGTCATTTATCTTTGGAAAGCATGAGGTTACAATGGATGAATAAATTATTAAAAACCGACCTCAATCATTGTGAAATCAGTGTTATTTTGATCTTGTTTTTTTATGAAATTTTGCCTCGCCAATTTTTTCGGTAACTTTTGAATGAAATATAAAGTGTTAACTCTCCATGTAGTGCAAGGTCCAGCAACTGCTTTATATTCTTATACTTTCATTCTAGATCACATTTGGAAACAAAAATTAAGGCATTTAACCAGTACTATGATGGAAAAAGTGGAGAAATTCGAAGTCGAGAAGTATGAATGTGTATATTGTGTTTTTTTTTAGCACTTGTTGATCACTTGTGCTGTGTAAATAATGATGTTTTATTTAATTCACATAGGTTAATGGTCGCTTAGTGCTGGAAGGTGCTCTCCGTATCCACTGGGGTGTATTGAATATGATTCATTTGAAGGAAGATGATGACCAAAGAACAGTTGTTACTATCCGAAAACGCAATTCTTACCGTAGTGCAATAGTTAACGGCCTCGATGACGAAGATGACGATGAACTTGAGTCAATGGATTACGTTGACAGAGATCAAGGTATTGTTGATTCGGATGAGCTTGTAGTGGTGGAGTCTGAAGATACTCAAGACGGTCCTGACGTTCAAAAATGCTTGACACTTCCTGTAAAGCTTGATAAAAAGCAGATGGAATGGGATGAATTGGATGATCTACTACAAGTGGAGAGGCAGATTGAGGAAGGTGAAAAAGTCTTTCGAACGATGCCCACTGGTTTGCCCACAATAACCTCGCAGTCAAGTGTTGAAGATGGTTCAGAAATTGGTCAGTACATACAATAGATTTAGTACTGTTCTCTACATTACTATTGTTAATAATATGGTGAATCACAATATGATATTAGCAGGTCCTTCAATCATTTTGTATACAATTTTAATTGTAACTTTTTGAATGACAAGAGTTTCTAGCAAGGTTGATGGAGAATGTGATGCAGTCCTTATTTTCCAAATTTTTAAATTGACTTTTAAACTCCTGGAAAATAAAACGGTAGAATGCTAATTTTATGGGAGAGAAATATGGTAATTGTTCTTATAAAATTGATCGGAGATGTCATACGAAAAAGAAGTGCAATGATACAGGGAAATATTTAGCTTTCATAACTATCCATCCTTTGAAAAAAAATTGCTTATGGAGCGGTGTTCGGTGGTCTCTTCATGTCTTACTGCAATACAAAACTGGTGACAAGAGTTTTTTATGAAGGTTTTTTACTGTTCACATCAAGAGAACTTAAATGGTAAAGTAACAAATGATTTTTTAAATGAAAACTGCAATGATTGTAACCAATTGGATGACTATAAATTTTTAATAGCCTCAAACCTAACTGATGTTATGAATTAATTCTAGGTGAACTTTCATTCCTTTCTCCAGGTCTTCCCATGCCTCATTTACCATTTCTCCAATATTTATGCTGAAAAACTCTGGTGATAATGGATGTTCCTGTCTTACCTCTCTTCATAACACTATCTTGACCATAGGTCCTGTGCTGCTTCCAGGAATTAACGTTGCATTGGGTATGCAACCTACGTACCGGACAGTAATTCCCAGAAGCAGCTTGGAGCCTTCATCAGAAAGATGTCGCAGAAGGCTTAAGTTTCGTATCCCTCCTATCTACTCCTATTTTCTGTAATACATCCATAAATTCCTCCAAATTCACTCTTTTGAATGCCGCCTAAAAATCCAAGAAATAAGCAAATACATCCTGATCATATTCTATGTTCCTTTGTACTAGTGGCTGCATTACTGCTATGACATCACATGCACCTCTCCGGGTTCCTGATGCCAAACTCATTATCCCCTAAGTAATCATTTTCTCCCCTCTTCATCCTAATTTTATCCTCTCTCATGCTCTTATGATCATAAGTGCCACTTTAAATGTATGAAAAGTCAAACTCAAATGTTACATAGCCCGCGCATACAACTATCATTTCGTTTTTTTGGATGGGAACTAATGTGGCTCTAGTGAAATCTCCTGGCCTATTTCCTACCTTATAAATGTTAACAATTTTTCTTAACATTTATGAAGAAAGAAAAAAAGCTTCAAAACTCTTCCTTCCATGTTAGTTTACAACCTTTAATAGGACCCCCAATGCAAATCTTAACGTCACATTGAAAATAGTCGACACAATGCAGAATGAATGGAGGAAACAAATTTTCTTTCTGAAATAAAATGGTGATTGAACATTGCAATAAATTCCACTTGTTGAAAGGTAATTAAAAAGGAAATAACGGTCATCCATTCCCAATTAACTGCTGTTTTTATCCCGAGTTACCTGGCTTGCAGAATCATCTATGAATTGGTACCTATTGTTTTAGCTTGTACTTGTGTTCAAATTTCATTTACACCCAAATTATCCCTAGCCAGAAAATGTGAATGTTTAAATTATGTCTATATATATGGAGACATCTCTGTGGAGTTCTTAGTGCTAAGAAAATGTATTATGCTTGTCGTGGTTACTTTCTCTTCCAATGATTTTCTCCTATATTCTTTCAGTATTCTTTCCAAATGGTTATCAATATGCTTCAATGAGACTCGTCTCTCTAAGATGCCATGGTGGATGTTGGTATTGGTGGCTCAAGGTCTGTTGTCCTTATCCCTTGGTTTGCATCAAAATTTGTTTCATTGCATTCATTTTTATCCTGGTTGGTTTAGTGCGCTTCATGCTGCACTTCCTAAAAGTGTGTGATGTATGCTGAACAGTGATTATGCTGTTCTCACTCCAAAGATTGATTTACCCTCCATTTCTCATATCCTGATAGCTCTTTTTTCTTTGTCCCTTTTTATTTGATTTGTATATTTGAGATAAAACCCACTCCTTTGAAACATTGTGTTAACTCATTGCGATTTAACTTTAATGTTGGACCTGGTTTTGTATTGTGCAGAAGCATGATCATTGATGTGAAATGATAAGAGTACAGTGAAGGCTTTTGAAATGTTGGTGTGGAGAAGGATGGAGATAGATAGAGGTCTTTATTAGGGAGAAATTGAGGCTGAATGGTCCTTTCTTCCATTTAACCCATTATCATATACATTATATAATGCCATAAAATTTACAAGTGCATCCGTACTTGATGTATTTATAAAGATGGAGATGGTGAAATGAACAGGATTGAAAACAAATTAAGTGCTAGTTATGGCAGGGAATAGAGATGGGGGGGATTGTTGGCAAGAAAACCAAAGGAGACGGGAAGGGTGCATAAATAGCATTTTGATTGGCAATGTGATATTGAAAACTCACAGAGGGGAGAATGTTAGGTCAACAAGTAAAGATGACCATGTTTTCTGGAATGAAGGGAGTAAGTAAGTATATAGAATTGAAGAAGGGTGTATTGTAGTGTTGGGTGTCAGGTTGTTTTGTTATGGGAGACAAAGATGTATTGTCATTCAGTCTTTATCCATTCAAAACCTATCTCAAGTGATAGAATACTGAATAAATTCTATATTTTAGAATTCTATTTCAAGAAAGAAAACAGCAAATTCAAACATTAAAAAAGCAGTTCATAAACTAGAGCAGATGGAACAGTTAACCTATCTTGGAAGTATTTTGGGGGCCAAGATTGTCGGAGAGTAGTGGAGACATAAGAAGGAAAATTGGGTTTGGCAAAGAAGCTTTCATAAGAGGTAGGGAATTGATGTCAGGGATAAGGAGATAAGGAGAGACTAGTGAAAAATTTGGTAAAGAGGGAGATTTTATATTGTTTGGGAACTTGTTCATTGACACAATATGATAAGCCTCTTGAGGTTTAGCTGTGGAAAAGCATGGGAAAGGTAAAATAGACTTGGAGGAAAAAAATTGCTAGGTATAGCATGGGGGGGAGAGAGGATTGTCGGGAGAAATCCAATGAATGCAGGAAAGATGTATGGAGAACTCTTTGATTAGCAATTGAATACTGAAGATTGTGATAGAGGGCAGAATGTCGGGTAAGTGAGGTAGTGGGAGGAAAAGCATAGACATTTGGGATGGAATGCAAGGAGAATTTGTGCAGAATTGAAGAACAGTTCTTGTTGTGTGGGGGAGTCAGGTTTTGTCTTGTTAGTCTGACTGAGAAATGTAGGTGTATTTAGTCTCTGTTCATCTAAATCCTACCTTAACCTGTAGAATACCAAATAATAATAATACTTCAGTGTCAGTAAATTCTTCTTTTTATTCTTGTAGATGTTACTAACCCACCTGATACCTCCCAAGAGATGTTATTTTGTGTATAGTTCTGTGTTTCTTTTGTACTCCTTTTATAATTACCCATCATTCGTTTCATCTAAATGATGTTATTTATTTGCCTCCAGCATCTTGTTGTGAAACCTCTATTTCTCCTCTGTTATGATTTTTCAATCGTTCATGTCTCTGATCAATTGAGTGCCACACTACATACAGTAAAACCCCCTAATTGTA
This sequence comes from Hetaerina titia, assembly GCA_037158775.1. Taxonomy (NCBI): domain Eukaryota; kingdom Metazoa; phylum Arthropoda; class Insecta; order Odonata; family Calopterygidae; genus Hetaerina; species Hetaerina titia. The sequence goes on along the minus strand of CM073774.1, from coordinate 78,360,726 downwards.
CTTTTCTAGGGAACACAGGAAAAAAGTTTAAAATCCATGGAAATGCTAATGGTGGGTTAAGGAGAATTTTCACTGTTGAAAATGTTCCTTTTTGTCTTGTTTTTCCATTTTCAACCAGGATAATATCTCCATTTGTGCGTAATTGAGGAAAACTTAACTCATGAGAATCTGAGCTGCCATGTCATTCAGTTATTGCAAACAGTTGCCCAACTTTAATATGAAAATAAAATTATTTTTGATTCAGTGTAGTTTTCTAGTGATAAAGCAAGTTTCCATAATTTTCTTATTCTAGAACCCATTACTTATATATGTTGTGTCAAGTACAAAAGACTCCAGTTGCCAATCACCAGTTCTTGCATTTTTCATGGTTCAACATGTTTGGATCAAAGTAATTTTCATTCCTCATAATTTCAACTCATGTGCAATATGAATGGCCTCCTTCAGGTATTCTTACCATTTGTAAGTTATATAGCTAACTCCAGTTGCACAGTTTTTTCATTAGAGTTACTGTTTTAGGATGTGAACTTTTTTAAATCCAATACAGTGTGATCCAAATTGCAGAAAAACTGAAATAGTGTAACTACAGGGTTCCACATGTGTTAGAAAAATAGGAAATTGTATGGGGCATGATAAAAATGTCGTAAATTGCAGGAAAACATTAATTTTGCAAAAACAGGGTTTAACTATTCCATTGTCCAGAAGTTTTCATCATATTGAAATTATTTTGCAGCTTTAGTTTTTTTGAAACTGAATGTCTGTTCAACTCCTTCCTTCAAATTTTATGATGCTTATGATGTGGGTGGATGTTCAGCTTATGCTAATATCTCTCTATTCAAATTGTTGCCTGCTTTCAGCTTCATCCTTCCTCATACTTGGATTGTGGGTAGTTTTTTCTCTTTGAAGCCTAGTTGTGTGTGAGGGTATCTCTAGGTCTGCTGAATCTGCTAAAACTCTCAAATCACCTTCATCCCATCTCAGTTTCTTTGATATCCATTAAACACTTTTAAATGCCTCGTCCTAGTACATACAGTATACAAATGCTGAAGATAGCTGTTTCTTGAACTACTGTATTCATTACTTTAGATTTTTATTTCTCTTCTACTTTTTATTCTCATTTTGGTGTTCTAGTTCTTGTGTTGTTGATATTCCCTTAATTTTGTATTATCCGAGTCTATATGCTGATTAGTTCATATGAATTAGTCTTTGCGTCAGTAATTTTTGGCAGAAAAACAGTAATTTTTGGCAGAAGGTTGACGTCACTAATGCCTATATCCTCCTTAGTCTAAATTGGTTATCCAAATATTATCTTCAGTTAGCCTTCTATCCTTTGATTATATATATTGAAAGTTTGGATGCCTTGGACTCTAAGAGTTGGTGTTCCTCAGGCTTAAAGCTCCTGAGACTCAAAGCTTTTTCGATGTTTTAAACATTTCATTTTGTAAAATTTTTCCAATAGTCTTCCTCTTTAATAGCTATTTTTGATCGTTCTAAGGAGTGTCTTTTGCTTTACCTCTGAGAACCGTGATAATGTATATGCTTATTTTTTCGTTTTCTGGCTCCTTGTTCTGTTTTCATATCTTTTGTAAATCTTTCACATTCACCTCTCATTATACTTTGGCCCCAGTCATCTTTGTAAACCTAACTCTTGTCGTTTATTGTACCATCTGTTAGAGGTTTTGGATATCCAGCGCTGAAATGAATTAAAATTCATGGCATTCCAAATCTTATTGGTAAGGGTGAATTGTCTAGAGGTTGTGTGCAAACAAAACTCTTATCAGCCTGTGATTCAGAGGCCTCTGAACCAGACTATATGATAATTTTAACCAGCTTTGTATTGTTTTGCCTTAAAAGTGTTATTGCAATTCGTAAAGAAGATTTCAAACCACATATTTTCTGTTGGGAAAGGTTTAATGACTTGGGATATCCATACTCAGAAAAAATTGCTGACCCAACTTTTTTAAAACAAAAGAAAATTCTGTAGAAGTCATATGTAAACCCCAGATGCCCTAATTATGACATGAATGGACTCTAATCCTTGGAATGAAATGGAATATTCTCACAGTTATATTAACATCTGTGACATACCATGAGTGAAAGGTTTTGTCTTGCATGTTATTTCAGTATATGAGTAAGTATCATCCCTTGCTAACACTTGAAAAATTCAGTTTTGTGGCTTGACCATGTAAGGGTTTTTGCATGTTTTCATAAAGTGTTTTTATTTTAGATGAACTGTGTGTCAGCAATGAAAACTGTTCAGGAAGTGTGATTGAAAATGGTGGCAGGAACAAGGAAGGATCTGTCTTCCATCTTCCTCCTCATCCGCCAGCGAAAACTGGCAGCACTGCCATAAGGAGGCGGCCTGGACGGTTGCGTTCAAGGACAAAACTGAAAAGACGCTGCTCAATAAATGGACACTTTTATAACAGGGAGACTAGTTTCTTTACTCCTCCATATGGCAGCCAAATGAGTGTTTGGGTGACATCATTGGTCAGCACCAACGAAGTAATCAACCTCATGTTGGAGAAATACAAGGTTGATAGCAAGGCCTACAACTTTGCTCTATTTGTGGTTCGCGACAATGGAGGTAATTATATAAAAACATTGCCATTAATTGCTTTCTATTGTTTAAAGCTCATTTTTGTGGAAGTTCATGTTCATTCGTAGGTACCTACGTACCTGATGATGACACCTAAGCGTTGAAACTAGTCGTACAATAAGAAAGAACAGTGGATGTATACATTGTGTTTCTTTATTTAATTGCCATTCATTACCTATGCAAGATAACTATGTTCAAATTGTTTGATTCCTCTGTCTAATTTTCTGCTTTATTTTACTGGTATTATTGCATTCACTCAAACTTTTAACTTCACTTTTCTATTGGGGGTATTTTTAAAAATCTTGAATGCATGGAAACCATTTTATCAAGTAAATATTTTTTGAAAGGAATTTCTGTTATGATCTAATTTTTTAATGTTTGCATTCATTTATTTGTACCATACTTTAAAGGCATGTCCATTTTATTTTAAATTATGTTTGTGGCAAGTAAATTTTCTGCAAACATTTTTTAAAAAATTGTATGACATTTTAGTAATACTATATGTTGACCTGGGCACATATTACCTTTTAAATAGACCTGCATACCAGGTGAAATGGTGTATGTTATTGTTGCACTTCCTCCAAAGTGACCTGCTCTATGAACCAAGAGGCCATAAGGAGGCCAAATTCATCAACAGTTGGTGTCCATTCTGTCAAAAAATGGCTATGGGAAAAGTTCTCTAATGGGCACTCATTTCATAAAACTATCTCAAAATAGTAATGATTCTCATTTCTCTGCTGTGAAACCAAAGAGTATTCTTTCATACCAATTTTTTCCATCCTCATTTACATTAAGGATTCCCTGTCATGTAAATGATCTTGTGCTTTTTGTTTCAGAGCAAAGGAGGCTTCGCGATGATGAATATCCCCTTCTGGTTCGGGTGATGTTGGGACCACATGAGGATGTTGCCAAGTTGTTCTTGATGGACCGTCAGGGAACAGAAGAAATCAGCAGCGAGGTGGCCCAATTCTTGAATCTCAGCATTGCAGAGTGTCGAGCTATATTAGAGCAGTTCAATCAGGAGGAGGAGAGAGAGGCAAAAAGGACTCGTGCCAAGTAAGTTAGTTTTCCATCAATGCTTAAAAAACAATACTCATCTTGCCTGCAATGTCTTGGAGATATTTGGCATGATGTGCAGGCCTGTTTTGGAAGGGAACTTGCAAGCCATTGAAATGGTGAAAGGGTGGTTTGTGTGTGCAGATCCCTTCCTGGAAAAAAGGAATTCTCTGTGGCTAACTTGAAGGTGATATTGGTCTCGCATAGATTAGGTGAAATGAACGTCACAAGAATGCGAGGAGCAAAATCCCTGCAAGAAGCGAACAAGTTCTCATGGGACCCCTGCAAGGATTTCTCTCTTTAGTGCCCCTGCTGGTTGCTTGTCTCAACCTCCCCAAATTCCCTTCTTTCTATTCTTTCGTGCTTTCCCTTTACTTAGCCAGCTCCCTTGCAGGCTATCTGAATGCTGCAAGCTTTAATTTTTACTAAAGTTCTGCACCTGGGACATACATAAACATGATGTGAGGCATGCAGGTAGCAAGTAGGTATGTGAAATTGTGATTAAAGGTGTTGTCTTGTTTATGCGATGATTAACTGTTTTTAGGTCTCATACAGATAGCAGGTTTGTAAATATGACTTATGTAGTGTTGACCATGGAAATTTCAAAAATTAAAAGATGGGTGTTAAATGGGTGGGAAATGGGTGTTAAAATGCTATGAGGGAAGGATATGGATGAAAGGTAAGAGACATGTATGATATGGAGAGGAAAAGGAAAGGTAGAAGTCCTGCAGTTTAAGAATGAAGCAGGATATCCATCTACCGGGAAACATGAGGAAGTTTTGCAAATGTTCTGAAAAAATTGGTAAATGATAAATTTTATGTAGGAATCTTCCCCACTTATTAGTTTGAGATGTATTCGAGAGACTTACAGTGAAGTTTACACCTTATCATATCTGTTCTTCTTCTCCTTCAACCTACTTGATGCTTTGTGAAGAGAAACTGATTTGAGATTGCACAAATTGTGTCATTGGCTGATGCTTTATGTGAAAAACAAGGGCCTAAACATATTTTTCTCTGAGTATTTTTATGTGATGTCTTTATGATTTTTATTTCTTTTAGGGGAAGTGTTTCATTTTGTTCCTCAGTTATCTGTTTTTAAAAAGTGATATTCAGACTTCCTCATCATTAAATTTCATTGATAAATTTTTTAATGTGACTGAACTTATGCTACCTTTTCTGCTGTTTGAGTCCTCATTCAGGTGTTCCATTTCAGTGGATGAGCATCACTTTTTCTCCATAAACAATAATTTCATCTATGTAATTTATACAAATAATGGGATATAATTTCACTGGTTGCTTATTTGTTCAAAGAACTAATTTATGTATCTGCAGTAGCATTTTTCCTGTTGTTATGTTAAAATTTTTGAACATTTGGCCATGGTTTTGCTTTCATTTTCTGCAAATTACTATTTACCCAGATTTACACTTCCCTGTTTCCCAAATTTTCTTTTGTCCCCCTGAAATGTGTAAAATAGTGATACATTTTACTGTTGTGTTGCAGGTACAGGGAAATGCGCCGCAGAATCAAACAGAGGATGGAAGAACTGAAGGTCAGACTGTGAGGCTAGAGGGAATATGCGTGTATAAAGTTGAAAGCTTGTGAAAATGTTGTGATTACAAAATGTTAGCTGAGAAAAAACACACTCATTGCAGTATATATTCAGAGTAACCTATTTTATAATGTTTTTGTAAATATTTTTAAATTATGCATGACGACAGAATAGCATAAATATGATTTTATAGCATCCTTTATTTCAAAAAGAATTCCATTTTTATAAATTAACAATTTTTCTTGTCAAATTAAAGGGGAATTTTTTTTTTCATGTGGTGTGTTATGTAACTTTCCCTTTAATACAGTACCTGTTTGAAAATAGCTCTTCAGGAAGTCTTTTTATGCCGCTGTTATGAATTTTTTTTACATTCCTCACCCACAAAAGTGTGGTGTGCTTATTCCGTGTGGAATCAACAAAACTCGCAAGTTGAATCGATAAAATTTTTTTAAAATTAAATATTTCATGGCCTACACAAAAATGGCAGCTGTGTGATTGGTGCAGACATGCTAATCAATTTTGTTTGATGTATCCATTGGTTTTTTTGGTTGGTATATCCAGCAAGTCTAATATGTTCTTTTTAATATTTTTATGAACACCTTTCATAAGTTTTGTTCATCCATAAATCCTGAAGGTAATTGTTCCTCATTATACCTTGTGTTCTGATACATTCTCTTTAATTTTAATTACTATGTTTATTTGTGAACATATACTGTGCTATGATTACACTGTGTAGTACAACCTTTTACAAAATGTATAATACACTTTTTCTGTGTAATCTGTACACAGCAATGAGTGTGACTTGGAAAGATTTTTTGTGCAGAAACACTTTTTAAAAGTCCATTTTGTGACAAAAGTTTTTCTTCACAATTAAGGTGCTAAGTTCTCCACTGCATTGCTCTTCCAGAATTTAATGGTAGAGCTGAGAAAATGTCTTGGACATTAATTCAAAATATCAATATTTTTATCATCACCTTAAGTGACTTTAGAGAACATACCTCTGAATCTGATAGTTTTTAAGGCATCCAAATTTTGAACTGATTCACTGCTTAATTTATCCCTGAATATGAAAACAAGGGCAGAAGCATCTCACTTTTATGAAACCTAACCTGTTCTTTTTCTTTAACATTACAAACGTGGCTTCTAATAAAGGCTAATGAACCATATCACATTGAGTGAGCACCATGCTCTGCTTTAAAAATTTCAGACTGATTATTCTCCATACGATAAAGACCTATTTACTAATTAATGTTCCTCTGAGCGAACTCTCTTGTATGCATGCTGAAAAATGTCTTGCATATGATTACTATGTCTTTCACTCTACTGTACAAAGCATTTTATCATTTCTTTTTTATGCTTTCTTATCAAATTTCACTAGAAGTGTCCTGTAAAAATAGTGATGTGAGTTCGTTAAAACTTGGATTAATCCTCGTAATTATGTAGTGAGGTATAGAATACTTCTCTGATTTAAAGCAACAAATTTTTTATTACAAATATAAGCAGTTATTAGTGTAATTGTAATGAAAGAATTTTATTTGAAGTGTAAAGTGTTTTTATAATATTAATACCTTGTTTATTATTTTTCACATGTAAAATTTGTAATTGTACAGTGTGAAATTTTAGCTCTTGCACTGAAATTACCACCTAACTTTTGAAAATAATTTGTTCAGGAAGAAAGTTTTTGTTCTTTTTGGAATGGAAGAGACATAACAATGATTTTTGTTAATGGATCTAGTTTATTTTTAATTTCTTTTTGTAATTACTAAAATATATGAAATCGAGTTGAACAAGCTGAACTGCTAGTCAAAAGGTAGCATAACCATTTTTCTATGTATCAATATATACATGTACAGACACATATATGTATATATATATATATATATATATATAATATATATGTATGTGTATATGTATATATATATATATATATATATATATATATATATATATATATATATATATATATATATATATATATATATATATATATATATATATATATGTGTGTGTGTGTGTGTGTGTGTGTGTGTGTGTGTGTGTGTGTGTGTGTGTACATATGTGTGTGTATGTATGTCCATACACACAGGCACACACATAATACACATACATAAATATATGTATATTTTAATGGAAAACCGAGCAGATTATCAGAAATGCTATCATTTTGTAATAATTGATAATAATACATGACATGAGCAATAAGAACATATTTGCCTTAATACTGAGTAGATATTTACATAAATGATGTACAGTGAAACCTTAGGCATGTTTTTCAAAGAAATGAGTAGGTCCATGCATACTCTAGAATTTTTTTTCCAGTCAGTGACAAAAAAATTATTGCTTGTATAAGAGTTAGGTTCAATACTCTGGACCAAACAAAATTGTTAAGTTCTAATTGATTGAGTAATATCTTGATACAAACATGATATCATAATAGAATGGTTTGAGGCATCACTTGGTGGAAGCTATTCATATCAGGAAAAAACTACTTTGTTTTTCCACACATTTTTTTATTATGCATCAGACCTGATGATGACTTTGTAAGTCCAGACCTAGGTCCTGCATAATAAAATATATGTGCCTGTACAAAGTATTTTCTTTTCAGGTATGATATCAGAATAAGCTATCATTGAGTAGCATAAATCAAATAATTTAAATAAGTGGCTGATTACCCAATCAGTAATGTGGATTTAATTCGGAATAAATATTGAAGATAAATGATATGCATGAAAAACATAAAATCTTCTGTTGGGATCATTTTAGCATAAGTCATAAAAAGTACAATGAATTACAATATTGTGTTATTTTGAATATTGAATTTGAACTTGTTTTGAATGTGTCACTGTTAGTTAAGAAAAGTGATTTTTTGCCACAGATAATATCCGTATTATTATGTATGAAGAATAGCTAAAGCTAGTAAAGGCTATTTGTAGTGTGTAGCAAAATTCACTACAAGGAGGGTAATTAGTGGAAAATGTGATTTCATTTTTTATATACCTTTTACTATCTTTGTGAAACAGGTTCTAAAGGCAATGCATATATGTATGCACTTCTTTTGGAAGTAGGTATTTTAGCCATGATTTGTATAATGGGTTGGCATCACTTGGCCTCTTTAATTTCTCTATTAGTTTCTCGATTCTGAAGTTAAGCTATGTGTGCTATTCTATAACGGTTTTAGCAGAAATCTTCATTCTGGTTCCTTTTGTAACCTGTCAACATATGAATCCAATATTCAGTAAACTTCTTGCTAATCTTTGTTGCAAACATCAGCATTTCTTGAATCACCATAACCTTTCTCTTTTCTCCTACCAAACTTTTAAATTTCACTAAAAAAGTACATCTTTCTGCCATCTAGTCTTCCAGCTACGAATGCAATACTACAAAGATTTTTGGTAATTTTTATTTGTTGCATATTGTTCGCTCTCTGAAGAATGTGGCAAATGAAGCGTGTATTTTAAAATAAAATTTTTTTATGGCAAGGAAGGAAATTTTGGAAAGTGCCTTAACAAGGGAATAATCTCGGAGATCTCTGCAGGTTTTTGTTCAAATTGTGGTTGATTGTGGCTCACCTATGGTATAACTTCTCTATGATACTTTTCAACATTTCTAAATTCCTATAAAGTCTATGGATATATTTGGAGTCAATTTTAAAAAGAATTTCAAATGGGTCAAGAGTGCAATTTTTTTTAGTAGAGTAACTCTGAGAAGAAATTGTACTTTGAAATGCTCAGTTTTGAAATAAAGAAACTAGGAAAATAATTTAGTATCATATTTGGTTAGTAATATCATGAAGCAACTTTTAGGTCTTTTAAAATGATATTGCAATTTGCAATTAAAATTTTTTCTGTTCTAATGAAGGAGCATTTGCTGCTACAAGAGTTAATTTTTGAAAAATAATTTTAAAAATCTCTCTTTGTGGGTGTGAATAGGTAAAACATCAGACATCTTCCCTCTAGCCTAGCCCAGTAAAGTTGCACAAATGATATTTGGACTGCTTCTTTTTTCATTTAATTATTTTTTTCTACTTCTCTCGATTCCATTGATGAGGGCCAAATACATAATTCTGCTTTTTAAGCTGCATTGACATTCTATTTCACTATCACTCTTGAAAGGAATACCTTCGTTTGGTCAGCTCTACATTATTGCTGTCATATTTCTCCAAGGCAGTAGGCACACCTTTAAGATATCCATACCATTAAATTTCCTTTTTTTTTATAACTACCTTTTCTTCCATTTGTGATTCTTTTCACAAAAAATATCATTGGCTAATTGTTTTAAATTATAATGACTTTGTAAAAGATACAAGTTCCTCATTAAATAAACATCCAATGTATGCATAATGCAACCGATGAAAATAAGCAAAAAATTTTGGTTAGCATTTAAGTATAAAGTAATAATAAGTTGGTAAAAACATATTTAATCATCACTGCCATATTAATCTAGTTGGTTATATTTCTAAGTCATAACTTAGTTATTTACAAGAATTTTGCTGCAAAATATTAATGAACTTGTGTCTCAAATGTAATATGGAAAATTTGTTGAAATGGTATGTAATTTTCTGGAATTAGTTGATATTGTGATAAGACTTTAGCCTTCAGAGTACCTTAAAAAAACAATAGATGATTACTATTAGTACATGGTTTAACCTTTGACAGGGAGGAGAGTTTGCCAGGACATCATAAGGATATGTTCTATGGAAGTAGATCCTTCCGGTTATGCCATTTGCTTCACAAAGCATTAAGCAACTCTTTCTTGTAACTTTCTTTTTCTCTGTGGAATAGGGTAACTTGGTTTAGTTTTTGCAAATATATTCGTTTTTTCCCATATCGGTGTCAACAGTTGTTATTTTCAAGTTGGCAAGTCTGCTTATATGACTGGCACTTGTAAAAGATACCACTTAGTTACACTGGTTGATTTTGAAGCAAGTGGCACTTCATATGTAAGAAATGATATTCCTGTAAATTTTTTGAAAGTTTTTATAAGGGACATGCTTATCTAGGTTTCACTGTGGCATCGAAAATTGAATGTGGTTTGACCTGAATAATTATTCAAATGCATCACATTTCATATCCCAGATGTGATTTCACTTTCATGAATCTTAACAGAAAGTAATTTGGCTCTATTTTGTAGTTTCAGTTAACTCAGATCTGTTTTTTAGAAAGTGTCTTCTTATTTAGACAATGCCCATGTATGGTTACTTTTCATGTGCTTCCTGATTGTCAATTAAGTTTAAAAATTTTTTGTTTTCACTCAAAAGTCCTTGCATGTGTTCATCATGTATAATATTTCAAATTTGATCCTGTCAAAAGTGTCCAGTAGTGTTCATGAAGATGTGTGATAGAAATATCATGGGAAAGATAATAAGACTGTACATTGAAGAAAATTAAAGGTACCTCATGATAAATAACTCCTCATTTTTCAATTTAAGACTGTGGGTAAAATGAAATCCAGTTTTTTTTGTATAAAAATTACAAAAATTACCTCTTCCACGTACAAAAAATTTATAATTTTAGCATTTTAATATTAATATGAGAATTTTGCACTCTGGGAATGTCACCAATGGTATTTATTGACCGTCACGAGTTTGATTTCTGCAATTTACACATGTTGCATGTATTTTGACTAAGCATTTAAAATTAAAAAATCATATGGTACCAGCATATTGTTATTTTTTTAATTTTGGATCCCCAGGGATGACTAAAATTGATCAAAAAACTGTTAATTAGTGTGCAATTACCTACAATCTCCTTGACTATTGTTGCAGGTAAATGAAAATGTACATGATTTTTGGCGTTCATCTCTGCATTATTAAGCCCTGATTGATTTCTTTTTGACTCATTATGCATGAGCTGCACATAAATGCAGCAAATACCATTATCAGTTATGTTTCTCATCGATTAACTCATTTGGAAAATATTCAATGCCCGCTACATTCTTATGGTGTGTGATCCCATGAACAAACTTGAATTTTTTTAATTGAAAGATTCCTGATAACCTGTAGATTTGCACATTCATTTGGTTCCCAATGACTTTGTTGAAATGATGGATTATGAGATTTACCAATTTCACTTTTTGAAAAACTTCATGCCTGTAGGTACATGATAATGAATACTCATTGTGACACCAGCTCTGGTTCTACGCTAGGTGGTTGCTCCTGGCTGCTAAATATAAAAATGTGTCTACATATAATTGTGTAGCCTAGGGGTGGCATGTGACTGTTTCATTCTTCCTATCACAAGGGACTTTCCTCTCCAACAACTTGATGTTTATGTTATGAACCTGGAATTCATGCTACATTACCCTGTGGATATGAGTTTATTTTTATGTTTTTTTCTTCATTAATCAGTTTAATTTTTATATTTTAATGTTTTAGAATATTGTTAGCTCCAATTAGTTTCTGCTAATTTGTCTTTAGGCCTAATTAGAACATTTTTAAATGTTCATCATAGGATTTATTTCTTAATGTGAACAATGAAAAATGTAACGTTTGTCATTTTTGACAGGATTTTTTTAATCACTTCAAATACTACCTAAGGTATTGACAGACCTTGGTAATTATTTCATTTTAGTATTGATTCATTGTTTAGTAAGATTGAAATTGAATAAAAATCACATTGAGAATGAAAAGAAGCTGGTAATTCCTCAAAATGAAATGTGAATCATGCAAAGAAGTTGAATATTCACATTAAAAATCTGAGCATGATTGTGTACTATCCAAGAAGTAATTAAGGACACTGCTTTTCTCATTATATTGCTATTCCTCAGCTTAAACATTAGTTAAAGGCGTTGAAAAAATGTAATTGAACCTTGGGGTCCTTATAGATGTACAAAATTGTAAATAGGAATTAAAAGTGGCAAATCATTTGATTTTTCCTCATGACCCCCATTTGCTTGAAATATAGTAAACAAATGAGATATTGGCATAGCCATATTATTGTTATTTTACTTAAATTTAATTTATGTATATAAATCACTTACTCTTACAGAGAAGTTGAGCTCCAAAGTTTTCATTACTATTAACTTTATAATTGAATTTAAACAAATCTACTTTTATGAACAAAATTTTTAAGTGTATAATCTTTATTGAATCATGATGCTGTGAGATATTTTAGTTTCTAAATGTAAAAATTTGCTTTAAAAATATTTTTTGTTGACCCTCTCAGAAACATAAATTTGAGATTTCAATGTACAGGTGTACATATTTGAAGATATGTGCGTATTCCTAAAGCACGAATGAAAGAAACAGTAAGGGTTGGGGAATATACATTGTGACTTGCACTGAGTATGGTACTCTGCTCTTTGTGCAAATATTGTTAAATTTCAATGGTAAACAGTTTAAAATCCACAGTTAATTGTTGAATTTTGTTTTTATACAGTTTCGTCAGGTTTTCCAATGTGAAGTGGACAAATTTTGACATTAAATTCAACAGTTTATTGTACTAAATTTAAAATTTTAATGTCCACAAAGGAACACATTTTTAATAAGGCACTGACCTCCCTACCCTGATTTGTGAATTTCACATGTTATTGGGCTTAGTTCTGGGTGACCATCACCTACCAAACCGACCTTCGGGTTGATTACTGTATTTAGGTTTTTTATGCAAGCATAATACAGTGGTCATTTGATGTTTTTTTATTCATTTAGTGTAATAATTTGAAGTCATTTACATTGCATACTAACACAAATATAAAATATGATTTTTAATGTATGCCAAGTAGTAGTGTTTTCTTATTTTTTGCTAGAATGTCTTTTCAGCTGTCGTAGTTAAAGGATTCATTCAACCAGCATTTGATGTAGCTTCATGCAATGGTTACCTTATCCTGTCATAATTGATAAGACTGATTAACTTTTACTGCCACTTACTTCTAAATTGGAATCTTAATAAGTCAGCTTCTGAATAAATGATGTCAAAACTCATTTGAGGATCCTGAGTGTTCAAAAATGTCAATTTTTTGATAAGTTGACTTTAAATTTATTTATCCTTTACCTTTTATCTTCAGACGCCATCTGTATCGCTACAGCAGGCCAAGTCTTGTACCTCAGGTAATCATTCCTATTTTTCTTTGGCTCATAACTATGAGCTTAATCCCCATTCAATCATAAAAAATCTTAATTAGCCACTGTTGTTTGTCCGATATAGTGTGATGTATAATCCGACGAGATAGTGTGGTGGCTATTGTACTGGCTTCTCTCCCTGAGGGTCTGGGTTCAAATCCCAGTGGTGGCAGATATTTTTCAATGGTATCTCAATCCCTACTTGAGGTGCTTTGTGGAGGGCACTTTGAGTTAGTCCGTAGCTTAATGAATATTTGCTACGAGTCATTTAACAGTTATATTCACTGCATTAATTTAAATATATACCCTACATGCCATTTTGGGTTATGAAGGGTTCAGAGTTTTTTATTATATAAAATGAAAAGAAATACATATTTCCATCATTCATCCTTGTTGTATATTTCAAAAGCCCAGTAGTTTCTGAAGAAGAAAATGTTCTTGTGAAAATGTGCCTTCTACTGACCTAATTCCCTAATTATTTGAAAAATATTTTTTTATCTACTTTAATAGGCACTGTGTAACTTTAATGAATTATCATGGGAACCAAGTTAGATTTTAAATGTCTATAAAAGCAGGGATTAAAATGGCTATAGGAGGAATTACATATCCATTAAGGAAGTGAAATTTGAAATGGAATGATCTGGTTAAAAGAATGGAAGTATAAGAATCTATAAATAGGTATAAATAATTGAGGTATCTTTATACCAATAAAATTTATTATTTTTACAATGGAAACCTCATGAATTAATGTACTAAAAACATTTGAGTGACAGTATCACTTCACTGTACAAATAATTCAGTGCTCATACTTCATACATATGGGTGAGAATAAATTCACTGACATTTTTTTTATTTGTTTTTGTATCACTCAAGACTTTGTTTGTATCACCATAGAATGTGAAAATTTGCTCAGATTCCACTGTTATATACCTTTTCCCACCATTACGTATAAAGGCAGCTTAGGATATACATTTATTGATATGGTTGCACAATGAATGTGAATTCAAATTATAAAACAAACTGCATATTTTTTTGATTTTGTTTTTATTCTTCACCCATTCTGTCCTCATATAAGTACAGTGAACCAGTAAAACTTAATCATTTGTTCTTTTAATCAACAACCATTTTCTATTCATCTTCCTGCAATAATTATTAAGGAAGTGCAATCAAGATGCAAATAGCTCTTCTATTTATCCTAAAAGTGGAGTTACCTAAGTAATTGTGCTGAATTGAACTGTCTATAATTCAGTCTTCTCTTCTCTAAGATTCATCCCAATTATCTCTCCAAGCGGTACATATATATTGCAGTTCACTGAATTCTTGTTTCAAGGACAACTCTGATATAAGGAATCCCTGAAATTTTACATATTGAACCATTTCAATATGTAAAATTTCATTAATGGGAAAGGAAAACAAAATTATTCATAACTGCATTCCATTTAATTATCATTTAATGTTATGAGGGTGAGTCATGGTAGTCCAGGGGGTAGAGCGTTGGACTATGGACCGGAGGGTCCCGGGTTGGATTCCCGGGCAAGGCAATCTGGGCACCTACAGCTCCACCCAGGCTAGTTGATTTTTCGGGTACCAGATCTTCTTGGGAAACCATAACTGGCACAGGGAAAGGAACTGGCCCCCTTACCTTGATGTGTGAATATTCACACGCTGTCGGGCTTAGTACATGTGTGAGCTCTACCATCACCTACTAAACCGACCTTCGGGTTGATTACTGTGTTTATAGTTTTGTGGTGGTTATGGGGGTATGTGGTGCAAGCTGTGAATGAATTTGAAGGTCGGTTTGGAAACAGCCATGCTGAAGTTAAATTGCTATGGAAGGGAACTATTTAAAAATCTACGTTAGAATTTAGCAATGATTGCAATGATAGCCTTAGTTTGGTAATGATTTCAGATTAAATGTTGGTAAAAATTATGGAAATTCAAATTATGTGCTCCTAAAATTATTAAGATTAGAAAGAATATTTCTGAGACCTTTTTTATATTAGATTTCATGTTTTCACAAAGTGGAGGCAGGAATCAGAACATGTTAATCAAAAAAGATTTTAAATATGTAAGTTGAAAATTGGTTCAAACTTAAGTCTAACTGATATAATTGTTGTTCTGTTTAAATAAATATAATTAAATTTTACACTGGGTATTGTGAATGCACCTTTATATTATAGTAACAAATTAATTGTATGACAAATAGGCCAAATAATAATATCTGTACAACCACCTGCATTCAATGAGGTATTATGATAAATATTTTTTTTATTTTTAAAATATTATGTTTTGGAAAATAAATACCATTACTGAAATTTTTGTCCAGAACCCATCTGAAAATATTCTGTTCATGAAGCTATAGTTTGTTGCTTCAAATCAGTTAATCCATGTTAACTATTGAATTGGTTGTGTTTTTCCCAAGAAGTGATTGTTTGCATGCAGTTTTTTACAGTAATTTTGCATATTTGTATTGTGACTATGAATTTATAATTGGGAAAATATGATACTATGGTTTTTTATCATCAACTTGTATCAAATACATTTCTGTAGCAAAGGTTTGTTTTTTTAAAGCTTCCTCAGGAAACTTAAGCAATGAAGCATTATAATACATACAACTTATTTTGCAATTACTTATTGTAGATAATTGAGGTCTTGTTATGAAATCCATGCATAAGTACCTATGTATCTGTTGTTTTAACATTTGTTACACGTGCCTGTAATGTTTATTTCGCAAATCTCTGCCATGGTTTCTGTTGTATGGAGCTGTGCTATTTTTGTCAAATGAGATTAAATATTTTGATTTTGCTGTTATGCATTGTACGATATTTAAATGATTCAATGTAAGTTCATTGCAATGTATGCCACCGTATGTTGTACTTGAAGTAAACCTGGAATATAATTTCTTTGTGTTGATGCAATAATGTTTGCAAAATTATCTGTGAAGCTAAGCCGCTTTAGTTAATCATAACTAATTATATAATTTTACATACTGCCCCTTTTGATGTCAACTAATTTAGGGAAACCCAAATACTCTTGTAGGTATTTCAGCCAAAATTTGAAGCACATTCACACCAGGAGTAGCAATACTATGTTTACATAGGCTGAAATAATGTTTAAAATATTTTTTTGTATTATTGTATACTTTTTCGTACATTTCCATTGGCTAATTCATAATAAAAATTCTGCAATATGTTTGTAGTTTGCCTTAATTCTATCATGATTTTCATGTTCTCTTATTTAAATAGTCAGTGGTGACTTCATGGAAACTATTTTATGTGCTTAACAAAATTAACATCTTAATGATTTCCATGCCAGACATTGGACCGTGTTGTGTGTGCATTGGTCAGACCAGCTGATCATTCATACTCGTGTTTAAAAAATAATGGCACAAGATTCAACTTTGTGAAACATTTTTGTGACAACCATTGGAGTGACTTTTATGCTGGAGATCTTTTTTGTGGTGAAGAAAGGTAGAAAAATGAAATGCAGGGAAATATGCTATCTCTTCTGCAAAATTCAAGGTTTTGAAGCTGCTCTGGTCGAGTTGATATTTGATGTAGTTTATCTAGGAAAGTACCCCATCTTTCAAATTTAGAATCACTTGAGAGACATGCATCTGAGACCTAATTTACACCTTTCCTGGAACATTTACACTCAATCACAATTCCTCACAGCATGACCATTCTCATGGCCACAATAGACGTTGCATCTCTGTACACCTCCATTCCCCACAAAGAAGGCTTAGAAGCCCTGAAACATTACCCCTCTCTACGACCCATGCCACACATTCCGTCCACAGATTTTCTTATCGAACTGAGCCCACTCGTCCTCACCAAAGGTGCCTTCCAATTCAATAAGAAAATATACTTGCAAATAAAAGGTACTGCGTGCGCGCGATAAAATGTGCATGCGTATGGCTCCTGCATACGCCAATCTTTTTATGGGTAAACTTGAAGAATACTTTCTCCAGCAACAAACCCTTAAACCACTCTTCTGGGCCTGCTATATTGATGACATTTTCCTCCTTTGGTTCCACGGACGCAAAAACTTTTCATCCCTCATTTCCTCTCTCAACTCATCCTCCTTGGTTTCTTTCACTTCATCTATATCAGACTCGAGTCTCACCTTTCTAGATATTGAAATTCATCTCCAGAATAATAAGTTTAACTCCTCAGTCCACATTAAACTGACCAACAACCAACAATATCTCCATTTCAACAGCTGCCACCCAACACACACAAAATGCTCCATTCCCTTCTCACTCTCAATCCATGACCTCCATCTCTGCAACAACACCCCCTCCAAACAGAAATACATGGACCAGCTAAACGTCTCTCTCAGAGAATGTGGGTACCCTGAAAAACTACTCAATAGAAAAATTCTCAAACCATCAACCCTATACACTCCTCTCCCCAAACCAAACTACCCAAAATGCCCTAACCTTATCCCCAATTTCTTCCCTGGAACCCAGGAAATTTAACATATAATCCGTGAACTCTTCCCAATTATTAACAACAGTCAATCCACATCACTTTAATTTCCACGCTGTCCCTCTGTTTTGTTTAAACGCCCGTCTAACTTGCAAGACATCTTCAAGTCGTCTAAACCACCTATGAGCACCCCTGTCTCTCCCCCACCCCTTTCTGCACTATGCAACTGCTCACACTGCAAATGCTGCCATTTCCTAAGACCATCCACGTCCCTTATTACCAACCCCCAACCCAAAGCCACCTGCACCTCAAAAAAAAAATATATATATATATCGCCTCTCCTGTAACTTCTGTCCTGCCTTCTACGTGAGTGAATGCACAACCACCCTTTCCCTCCGAATGAATAACCACCGCTATTCCACCAAATCTCCCACCTTCCTTAATTATCCCATCCTTACTCACACTGCTTCCCACAACCAGTCTTTTGATGACTGCTTCTCTGTTTCGGTGATTGAAACCCTTCCCAATTCCTCTAGCAGCATAGAGGTGAGAACCCATGAGATAGCGCACATTGGGTGCTCCAGTCTTTTAAACCCCCCGGGCTGAACCAAGCCCACTGATTTCATCCAATGCTGCCTAAATTTCCCCTCCCCCACCTTTTCCACTTCCTATTGGTCCCTTACCTCTCCTCCCCTCACCCTTCCCATGAACATGTCCTCTCTGCTCTTCCCCGAGAACGCCATTCTAATGACGAAGTTAATTTTTGTGCTAGTAAGAGAATGGAATGATGATATAGCTGCCATCCTGACAACCCATGCTAAGCTATACTGACCGATGGCAGATTGGGTGAGCAGAGGAAGCTGAAGACTAAGTCAAGTCCACAGGTTCATGCACACTTGTGGGTGAAAATTTCATCTCAGGGAGAGGTACTGGATGCCGAAAGGGAGAATCCATCAGGCAGATGGGAGAGGAGGCCGCCAAGCATCAGTATTTTGGAAGTCCAGCTTTTGACCTCAATGAGAATAACAAATTATTAATGTAGCTGAGATAATTCCTCACCTCTGCTGTAATTATTTCTCGGTCTGCCTGCCTCTTTAGTGCAGAATGTATCACTATTTTAGCAGAATATCATTCTCCAGAAAATCATTGTTCCTTTGAGGGAGAAACAAAGTGTCAATAATTAGTGGTTACAAGAGGATTTCTGACCAGGACAGTTATTACTCGATATTCCTCATGCACTCAAGGATACTTCTGGTAAGCAGCAGTATAAATGCTATTCATTTGGTAACACAATGATATTAATGTACATGACTTGTCCTCTGTGACAATATTTATGAAAACGTAAACTTTTTTGGGCACATGAAACATTTTGGAAGAATGAAAATATTCCCTGGAATACTCTGGGAGTTCCCTAATAGTTTGTTAGTGGATACCCTTAAATTGCTATCAACTTTTCAAGGACGATATTACTAGTATAGTATGCCTTGCTGTAGCATTTCCTTGATGCGATAGCATTATCCAATATGGCATCCGGAGAATCAGGTATACGATAAGGCGGCCTCTTGACCAGTTTGTTGCTTCCTACATGAACATATTGTCTTACCACATTCGTACATTCGTATTTAAATTGGATGGACTTACCAATTTTTCGGAAAATTCTGAAATAAGGTGCTTGAGTGAGTCTAAGGCCTCAATAGGTGTATCGTCCAAATTAAACATGGAGGAAAGTGTCCCATCAGTTTGGTTTTTTGGACCAAAATTCTACCTCTTCTGTGTAAATAGTATTTAAGCGTGGGGAAAACAGTCCCTCTTGAAACAAATCTGCAGGTACTCCAGAGCCTCTTTTGATATTTTTTCATAAAGCCCATTATTCCTTAGAAAAATCGGAATAGTTCCTTCAGCCTATACCTTCATAACCACCGGGAGTGCTGTGGCACATCCTCTAAGGAGTTCTTGGTTCACAAATTCATTATTCCGTGCCCTACGCAGCATAATAGAAAAAG
This sequence comes from Hetaerina titia, assembly GCA_037158775.1. NCBI lineage: Eukaryota > Metazoa > Arthropoda > Insecta > Odonata > Calopterygidae > Hetaerina > Hetaerina titia. The sequence goes on along the minus strand of CM073774.1, from coordinate 78,341,035 downwards.
GGGATACCTTGATATTATTTTCAATGTGCAACGAATCGGAGCCACTTTCTTCTCCGGAGGACACTCCCCCAGAACTGAGACTATGGTCCGCCCAGAGACAGCGTCAGAAACACCCTTACTTTAAATATCACACAGATTCGCGAAATCACAAGTTTCTCCCGGCCTTCGTTTTTTCTACCCTTTTCAGTCGTGGGTTTCCCCTCGTACATTTTTTCCTTCTGCTTTGTCGTGAACACCCCTAGGTCGATTGTTGTACCTAAGGGCTTTCAATCGCAAGCTCCCCTCTAGATTGCGGGACGCTTATTGAAGATTGCAGAGTAGTTGGTCCGGGTTGATATCGTTAAAAGTAATTAAATCAATATCGGGCGATAGGGAATTGCTCCGACGCAATGATACTCCATGGGTGCCATCTATTACGAGTAATCTAAGATCTGTCTAAATTTATGGAACATTCGTGCAATGCATAAAATCTAGTCCGATAATTTCGTCATGATTGGTTTCTCTTTAACCTATAACCAGGACATCTTGAGGATAAGCTTTCCCATCTATTAATAGATGGGAAAGCTTATCCTCACGATAATTTAACTATGACCCTTTACAGCATGAGCATGGCCGGAATGAAGGATGGAGACTGCGGTGCCTGCATCTACCAGAAATTTAAGAGCGCGGCCAAGCATAATTTCTTAATTCCTTGGTACTCCTTCCGTTCATTGTTTTTCGTACATTTATTTTAAACCAAATTCATTCGTCGCTCTCCATCATATACTCTCCCTCCTTTCCTAATTCCACCAGTGCTCCATGATCATTGCCATTTTCACTCTCTTCTTCCTCCTCCCACCATAACACCTTTTTTTTCTATTTTATTTTCTAGTACCCTGCAAGCCACTGCTAGGGTGTATGACAGGGGGTGAATACACAATAGACAATTTCGACCCGAATATGTTTACCCATACCGCGGTCGGACGTTACTCGGATTCTTAATTGTTCGTGGGAAATTTGTGTGGGTTCTTAAATCTCTTGTGCACTTAAATTCTCCGATTTTATTGACATTTCTTCTACCGTAATACGACTCCAATTTATGCAATAGATTTCATCTGTGGTTTAACCTTCGCTCCATGAGAGATTCCCAACCAAGCTCATTGCATATATTCTAGCTCCTCTATGCTGCACGCGATCGAGTTCATGAGGATCTTATACTATATGCTAGCAGAATATTCAAAATTAGGCCTAACCAGCAAGCTTATCTTTTTAGTGGCTATGGAGTTAATACAGTTAAAGTAAAGTAAAATAAGACTTGTGGTGCAGCCAGGTGATATCGTGAATCCTTAATGCGGCCTTCCGAATTGGCTCTAGTCTAGCGGCGATCCATACAATTTAACGTTCAGCAGACAACACGGGTCTCGTTTCCCTTTCACCATTTTCCCCGCGATAAACAGCCACACACTATCTGTCCGTTTTGGCGAGAAAATCTTTCTACTTATTGGGACAGACAGTTGACACATCTGGTTAGGGAGACCAGTTCCTCCCCCTGTGCTGCTCACAGTTGCCCAGGAGGGTATGATAGATAAAAATCGCATTTTAAGTGAAGCTGAGTTTGGCCAGAGGCTTTCGCGGATATCTGCCTCTGGTCTTCCGATCGGTAGCCTAGCCCTATACTCCCCTGTACTACCATATTTCCTGCTTAATCCCCGTTTTCATCAATTACTTTCCTTTAATGGGTTACTGCTCTTAGTATTAGTGTCAATGTTGCAGTAAATATAATGGATAAATTGTGATGTGTATTTTATCATTTTATTGGGAATAATAAAATTCTTTCAATCCAAAATCATACTAGTTTATTTTAAAAGTGCAACATATTTGCAATGCCAGAGCAGGATATGAAACAAAAAAGTAAACAAGTTTCTTTATTCACCTCTAATATTTTTAGAATTGTTCACCTACAGGACGAACAATGACTTCAGCAATCTGAAAAATGAAAAAGAAAAACTAATTATTATCTTATTATCTTTCATATGTATGGATAATAGTTAAAATATTGATATATTGTCATATTCCCTTAATCTGTGATTTGCCTTTCACTTACATAAATGTTTTAATGGTTTTAATGAACTGCTGAATTACTGGAATTATCTTCCATAATCTCCTTGAAGGAGATGTGGATTTTTTTAATACATTTCATAAGCTAGAATCCAGAAAATATATCCAATATCTTTTTGAATAATAAAAGGAAAATTTATATTTTAGAAGGTTATTCTTTTAGCAATTTAACTTAAGTTTAAAAAAATGATCATGGTTCTTTGCATTCATCTTCATTTCATTCATCATTAACAATGAAAAATGAAATAAGGTAAGATGAAATAACATTACTATGCTCCTTAGAATGAAAAAAGAAAAATAAATTTTTCCCTTTAGCTTGATGAGACAGTATTTCTGTTCCCTTATCTTTCATGGTAAAATGACAAATCCATCTCTTCTCTACCCGATTTGTAATTCTTTTGTCACGACCTCTACTACTATCGTCCAATGGGTCTAATAATACATTTTCAACATCGCTAAAGATTTCTGCGTCCAATTTCTAGAAGAAATTTAATCTGTAATTTAACCTTTGCTTCTTGAAGTGATTCTCAACCTAGTTCCTCTGATGATATAGATACACTGCGCAGTTTATCTTAAAAATGTTTTACAAGTCTAGCTCCTCTAAACTTGCACACTAATTGTCAATTCAACTGCACGAGGATCCCATAAACTAGCAGTTTATTTTAAATTAAGTAGGCTAACAAAATATAAAATCGCTCCTAACCTTATCTGTATTTTCTCAATACTTTTCAAATACATTTCAATTTTGAGCTAGTTTTCCCACATGACCACCATATGTTCCACTGAAGATAGTAAGAATAACAACTTGGTATTTAACCGAGTCAACACTGCCCATGTACTTTTGATGTAGGAAAAGTCTGGAAGAGAATTAAACTTCTTCCAAAACATCTTCACTACATTTTTTAATGTTTAATACTAATGGCCATGTGCCTCACCAAAATTGTGTAATTAGCTATGCAAAGAGAAAACCATTGGCTGGAAGATGTTAAGGGCTCAGAAAAATGAATTCCTTTTCAAATATCTAATATAGAATACCAATATTTGGGGCATTTTAACTAATATTATATTTTTACCTGGACGCTTTGAGGTGCTTCAAGGACATGGATTAAAATATTGGTGATATCATCAGTGGTAATGGATGGCATTCCTGCAACCACTTTTTCAAAGTCAGGTAATCCACTTGTTTTTCCAAAGTCTGTTGCCACATATCCTGGGCTGATGCTCTGAAATAATAAGAAATCAAACAGATTTTTCTAAGATGAATATATGAAGAACTAACAAGGAAGACTCCATGAGAGAAAATAATCACATGGTCATGTGTTGCAAAAATAATTGGTGGTAAATAATAAAAGCTGTTCAGAGTTCAAACAGCACTCCAGGAACATTTTCAACATTGATGATATTACCCATATGAATTATATTTTAAATATTGATTATAATATTCGTATGAAGAAAGGAACAATGCAGTGATACACAACACTTCCAAAAATGTGGATCTTTTAATTCTGCTTATTATTACATTTAGTAATTGTAGATACATAACACTTGCGGCAAAAAAATATTAGAATCTGACTAAGCAACAACATTTTTCAAATACTATGATGGAAATCCCTAGGGAAATACCAGTATTTTAGTCTTTCTCATGGAGAGAAAGTTAAAAAATTCATGATACAATTTGACGGTGCACTTTGCAGACCACATGTCATGAGGAATACAACATCCAAAAGAAGAATTTTAACCATGACTTCATGAGTTAATGTATTATATTAGTTAAATTATTAAAAAGACGTGAACTGTAGTGCAACACTTACTCGTGCATATTTCATAAACAGATTTGAAGTAAACACTCGCAGATTTTAAGTTGTGTAAGAGGTTCTTATTTTGAAAGATTCTGTAAAACTTTTTTTCTAGTAGTTTGGTGAGAACTCTTAAAAATATCCAACTAGATTTTTTCAGTTTTTCATGAAAACTGATTTCTGAACCATTTATAACCATTTTTTACATGCAGAAAGTTCAAGGGGTAAAAATGTTTTGGCTTGGATTCCAACCTGGACAAGCTTGTTTTCCATGCAGTTAAGCTGGAGATGCATGCTCTCACATTATGAATTTGTGTTAACTCAAGGGATAAGATGCCATGACAAAATAATATACACAATGTCAAAAATGCATCCAGAAGTCAAGGGTGTCTGGGTTGAAGTCTCAGTCAAGACAAGTGATTTTTATATCGCAAAATTTCCACATTTCAATGTATGTCAGTGAATGACTCCATTAAAATAACAATGATAGTATTTCCCTCTTTTTTTATAATTATATGACTGATTGTGATAGTTTGTCTTTACCCTAAGAGCATGCATCAAATTTTGTACTATTTGTAAATTTCTATGAAAACTGGCATACCGAGATGATTTTAACATTGTTGCATGATAGAGTGAACTTAGCTTTACAAATGGAAGAAACTTTATCAAAATGACAAAATATATTGATGCAAAATCCTTAACCTCTAAAGTGGTCTACAGAATGTTATGTGGAAATGTCAAATTTAAAGGGAAGGGCATGATATAAGAAATAGAAAATGAATAATCCTTACCGTAGTTCTTATCATGGATTTGGCTTCCACCAGTTCCCGTCGAAGTCCCTCTGTGATGACTCTCAGAGCATGTTTTGTAGCACTGTAGATGTGGAAACCAGTGCTATTGCTCACAAAGTGACCAGCAACACTGCCAAGATATTAAAGCATATCAGAAGGATTACCAGTAGACCAGATTATGAACAAAATAATTTAATGGGTGATTTGGTGCATCAGACCAAAATACTTCCACATTTTGGTAGAATAGACAAAAAAAACTATTATTATCATTTGGCAGCCTAACATTAAAGGTAGGTTTTGAAATGGACTGAACACCAATATATTTTGCAGTCTCTCTAAAGACCACCTAACAAAATAAGAACCCTTTAAATCAGCACATTTCCTTTCTCCTTTCATTCTGTCAAACATTTCTATTGTTTTCATTCCCCTCCCTCACTTGTTGTAACATATCAAAGTACTAAGTATTTTCACTCAATATCACTCATCAATTCCATCCTTATGAAAGCTTGTTTTTTCAATGCAGTTTTTCCTTTTATTCCACTAATACTTAGATGGTCATGGTCCAAAACACTGCATAATTGGTAAAATGCTCTACCTGTTCTAGTTTCTGTCATCCTATTTTGATGTTCATCATAGCCTTCCTCTTGAAAAACCTTTTCCAATTTGTTCAACAGTGATTGCAATCCCTTAGCTGACTAGCTAGCTAAAATGACTATGTTGGAGAATAAAAAAAAACAGTTAAATCCAATAGACTTTTTTGAATTATCCACCAATGCTCATTTCCTGATCCAGTTCATCTCCTACACATTGGAAAAGATGGGTGATAATATATACCTCTCTCTTACACCTCTTTCCAACACAGTGGTTCTTTACTCTGTCATCTGCCACTTTTACTGGAGTGATCTAATACAAATATTACATATAAAGGAGTGGAAGTACCAATTAAAATCCAATGAATAGCTTGCCATTTTCGATAATCATTGTATGCAGCTAGCACTATAAAAAAAACTTAGGCATAATTGGCAAAGTAGGTACTCAAATGAGAAAGTCCTAAAGTAAGGTAAGGTGAAAATTGTCTATTCCATTACATGGTTATTGTCTAGCCTATAATTAATGGCATGTCCATGTTCATTAATACATATAGTTAACTAGAGAAGGTTAAACAGTTTTACTGTCTTGTAAGTGCTTTAGACAGTATACCAAAGTATTAGTAAGAAGAGGAATTGCAGTAGACAAGGACTTTAGCAAGGAGGGTATAGATGAAAGATGTTGATTAAGAATGTTAAGAAAAGATTCATTGAAACTTAGATATGGAGTGTATTTTGTATGGTGTGGAGCCATGGGTCATTGAAGCATGATGATAACATAGGTTGGAGGCTTTTAAAATAAGAATTTGAAGATGAAAAAGGTTAGAATAGATGGAAATGGAAAAGAAATGAGGTACTAATTATAGTTGGTGGAAGAACAGATTGCTAAGATTGTTGAGAGTAATCCGAAGCAGGCAGAAAAGATAGATGCAGAGAATAGGCGATTGAATGTTTAAGATTTATCGAGGGGAGGATATTTGTAAATCATGATAAGGGAAGAAAAGGATAGGACTATTAGATTGGATGAAAGTATGTAGAAAGTACCTGGAATTTAACTGTTTTATTTAGTGTGAGGGGCCAGACTAAACTGATAGAGGAATAATATGCAATGTGTTCAGTTTGCATCCATCTAAAACCCACCTTAAATACTCTTATTTAAAGACCAAGTAATAATTCATGTTCACATTACCTGTTAACGTTGAAGATGTGCCCATCATCTATACCCTTTTCCCTCATCAGCTTAATTGCTTCATTGGTGCATATGATAGGTGCCATCACATTGGTGTCAAAACAGCCTTGGACCTTTTTGTAATGATCTCTCTCCACTGTTGGACAAGATGGAAGAGTAGATATAAGTGCACATGGAATAAACTGTCTAAAATGAACATTTACCTTTAAACTCTCCCATTGCTAATCAAATAATGGAAAAAATCAAACCTAATTCTCTCCCAAGTCAAATAAGACATTTCTTGGTTTTAAGTTCTTATTGCTTTAGCTACTAAAAAATGTTAACTTTATGTTTTTCATGCAAAGTATGCTATGTGGAGGGCATCTCAAGTGGAGTATACTGTTTGATGAAGAGGATGTCGAATTGTGTGAGCTGTCTTATTCTTAGTGTAGTCTCATTCCTGTACCGAGTTTCTCCACACCCATACAATAAAAATTCTAAATCTACCAAATCACCCACATATTCCTCAAGTTAGAAATGACCTTAGCTGTCAGCTGTCTTCCCTAATGACTACTATGATATACTGAGTACTTAGGTTGCCATGATGATGATGCCATGACAAAAAGGCATCCATATGATACCCTGCAATCGACCTACATGGTGGCAAGGGGTGCATTCACATTAGGCATGTGGAATTCACAAAGATGAGACCACTTACCACATTTGAAATTCAGTTACAAAAATACTTCGTCCATATCATGTAATGTAAAATACAATAATATCATTTATGTGGAGAAATGACTTGACATTAAAAGAAAAATAGTTTCTTTTATATGATACTATAGTCTAACATTTACGGTGGGATTTGAATTGACAATGAACATGCTTATAATTCTTAGGGTTACCTCACTGGACAACAGATACCCCAGAAAAATTATGCATGCAAACAAGCTATTATGTATGGAATTTGTCGACTTGAAGACTCAACAATTCCATATGGGGCCTAGTGTTATACACACCAGAAGCCCTTAGACTGAACTGCAGCAACAGAAAAATAGACTTTACCATCCCTGCTAGTTGGTCTCTTCTGCTTAGTTTCCAGAGAACTAATTTTTCTCCCACTATTGAGTGAATACCAGTCTTTGACTTTTGTTTGGCAGTTTTTTCATTATCTCTATCACCTCTTTTCGATCCAGGGTAACCTGCTATCTGTTCAAACCAACATGGTGAAAAGCAAAGAAAAACTCAAAGGTCTCTTCGCCTACGGCAGTTGAATGTGGACAAGTACTCACTATTAGACATGACGGTGAATGGGCAGGACGCCGCGTTGTTGACGAGCACATGTACGGCCCCTAGGTTCTCGCGAACCCAGTCAAAGACCTTCAGCACATCTTCCTCCTTGCTCACGTCTGCCTTCATGGCATGCAGCCGTCCCTTGCATCCGGACAGTTTATTGGCAAGCTCCTATATCGCGAGTGTCGACAAAAATAAAGAGGGGAAATTTGAAAAAAATATGACAAGGATGGGCAGAACACCTAAATTAAATGATTTAAGGATGGATGTGTTCAACCCTTATAAAGTAAAATTAAACCATCATGAATTAAGAAATCAAAATTAATTTATCTTTTATGACAAAATGCACGATAATAAAACTAAAAGAAAAAAAACCAGGTTTTCCATAAAAATACACATTTCTTAGTTAAATTGGTTAGTAAAGTTCTCAAATGGCTAAATTTTTTTTCGAAGTAAAAATCTATAGTTTTACCAGGCAAAGAAATATATACATCCTGTATACTTTTCATTTTTTTAGGTAAAACAGTTTTTTGTTCGATGCACAAAAATAACCATAGTATGTTCAAAATTTTGAACGATTTCGTTGGCCTTCAAAGATATGCTTCAATTTTATGCCCAAAGCTCCATCAAGAAAGCTTTGCCAATGACATCCAAATGATATATATCAAATATTGCACATTTTCTTCAATATCAGCGACATTTTCAGCAATTACAGGAGTAACAGTATTTTAATATACATTTATGGATACTTCGGAGTTAGTTTCACTTCAACGTCAGCATGCGACGCTGTGTTGACTTATGAGAGTGAATACATTTCGAAATATTATTCACTTAATCACCGATTAACCTACAAGTAAAAGATTTACTCTTGGGCGCTTACGCTTAGGCGCTTTACGCTTACGATTTCCAGGGGGCGTACTCCCCAACTCTTAAGTCGCTTGACGGTATTCTTCAAACGGCATCTGAAATTAGTACCTGAAGTTATTCCGTAAAGGGCGCCAGGCGAAAGTAAAGCCAGGCGGCAAACTGTATTGGTTATGACCGATGCCACGGAAGAATTAGGGAAGAGAAGTTAATGCCCTCTGCATTACGATTTAAGTAGATGAAAGGTTGACAAAAGAAAAGCATTGTCTATCAATGCCATTGATTAAAATGATAGTTTCGAGGTTCTTAGTAATTGAAAAATAGCAGGCGCGGATTATTTATATTCACTAAATAGTTTTATTTGCATTTCGTCGGTTCAATTTTGTAAGTCTTATGACTTATTTACCTCCTATTTTATAATTATAATTTTTTTATCGTGGATAAGTAGTGGTGGGAAATACAGTCTGATATGAAATTGTGAAGCAATAAATCTTTGGTACTCTTTTGTACAGTATCATCTTTGGCCGCGCATATCCATTTTCCGCTGCTAACATCACTCATGTCACAAGTAGTTAAAAAAATAATTATTTGAATACAGAACTAAAAATTAAAATTAACTTTCGACAAACGTCAAGTGTAGAGATTTTTTCTCAAATTGAAACAAGAACCTTCCAATGAAATATTATTCATGGAATAGATATTCTAATATCAAGCAATGCGTCTTCATTACATACCCTAATATAAGTGTTCTTTCCCAAGCATGTTCATAGTACTGAAATGTACCTGTATTGTGCGTTTGATATCATGTAGGCATGGTATTCTTCTGTGGACAATATAAAAATTATTATTGCCGCTTTAAAGGTTAAAGACTAGCGTCCTGGCATGGTATTTCTGTCCAACTCGCAGGTACTATCCTCAGCCATAATTTATAGTTTGAGCAAAAATAGCTTTTGTCCAAAAAAACCATTTTGTTAAATTTATCAAACAATTATTAAATTCAACATTTATTCCGCAAAAATATCCAATCATTACGTTATTTAGTTATATTTTATCCACAATACAAACCAATTTTGTTGAATTCAGGTTCGTCAAGTAAACTCATGTAGTGATACCGTTGCAGTTTGGTATATTTCATGGAATTTTTTTATCAAGCGCATTTTAAGAGTTTAAATGTTGCAGATCGGTGAAATAAATGTATGCCTCAAGTTGCCAATATAGACATCGAGCTTTACAGTTACGATTTTAATTAATGATAATCTAACGGTAAATGTAGGGTTTAGAAGGGACACAGCCTCGATAACGGTACAATGGTACATTTACTTGCCCCTTCTACCAAAACAACCTGACAACCGACATTAAAATAAACCCCACTCAAAATGCAGCATTCTTTCATTTCGTCCGATATCCCAATCCTCCTCTTTCCCTTTCATCGCTTACTTAACGTTCTCTCCTCTATCACAGCTCAATATTCATGGAGTACTCAAAAACGACTAAATCTTCGTCAAACAACAAATTAACTTTCTGTATTCACATGAATTGAATACATTACAGTATTTGTATATTAATATTAGTGTCTACATATATAGCACCCTGAAACCCACCGGTAGGGTGTGTGGACCAAAATACTTTTCCCTCCTCGCTCGGTCGGACCTCCTGATCCCTTATCGTTCGTGGGAAAAATGACATCTTAAATATGTTGTGCACTTTACCTCTAATTTTATTGGCATATATCTCCTACCGTAATACAATTGGGCTAATAATCTATTTTCAGCATCATTTCTAAACAGACATCCTTCCAATTTATGGAAGAGATTTTATCTGTAATTTAACCTTCGCTCCTTGAGTGAATCGCGACCGAGCTCGCCTAATATTTTTGATACGTTGCTCAGTTTACGATAAGAGCGTTTTACAAATCTAGCTCCTCTACGCTGCACGCGATCCAATTCGGCAATCAATAACTTCATGAGGATCTCTTTTACTAGCAGCATATTCTAAATGAGGTTAACGAGCGAAGGATTCAATTTGAGCTTTTCATCGCATTTCCCCAATACTTCTAATAAACCCTAATTTTTTGCCTGCTAATCCACATTCTCCGTTTATATCTCAGCCAGAGAGGTCGTGAGGTAGGGTAATGTCCAAGTATTTAACCGATTCTACACTTGCTCTCTCAATGTTCCTGATGCATCAGGCGTTCGGCAGGGAATTTCTCATTTTTCAACCATTCGTCAATGCGCCCTTTTCTAAGTTAAATTCTAATCGCCTAGGGTCGCACAAACATTGAATAGCATTTAGGTCATCTGAAAACCTGCTTTTTCGTCAGGATAACGAATATCTGCAAACCACTGCAACGTCGACAAAAAACATATCTTAGTATTAACCACTGAGTTAATACCTTTGCCGTAAAGGAGAAATAAGAGGTATTATGACACCTCACAGAGGAACACCTGACGTGACTTGATTACATTAGAGCCAACACCATTTATGACTACCCTTTGTACAAGGACTATTTAAAAAATATATTTACTCGAGTACATGTCTTATAACGGAAAAGTTTGATATCGCCAATCTTATGTAAGGTGGGTGCCGAAAATGCTAACCGATAACAAAAATCAAAGATGTTGAGTAGACGAGCGAGTATTTCAAGTGCAGAAGAGGAATTAGTCGCTGGGTACAGGCTCCGTCTTGTCGAAAGCTGTAGAAAAACGCTTGTTCAGTCAACATTTTTTGCTCGTAGCGTTGGTCTGTAAGCATTTTCGGCACAACTTACCCACAAAGTGTGATTTACGAGTTTTCCAGTAACAATCGTGTATAATATGGTTCGTCCAGCAAGAAGAAATTTATTTGAAGAGCTCTAATCTTCAATTGTTTATCATATAGCAGTTCATGGTCCACATGTTGAGCGAATAGATTAGTCTGGAATCTGGACCTACTACCCCGATCTTCATCATGCATACTCATGCGGCCATTTTATTAGTCTTAACAACATTGTCTAACCTTTCATTCACTCATTACTGCAGATCCATAAAATAGGTACAACTCCCGATAAAATTTAGCAGTTAATCATCCTTTTGCACAAAAAATAGAATCACAGGACGAACTTCACAACTGGCGGCCTCAGGAAATTTCGCGGATATTTATTTACAAGCAAATTAATACTGAATCAAAACAATTAGGTGGTTTCTGAAACAATAGATTGCGCTACATGCGAACTTTGTTCTGACCCGCGGCGGAGTTGGGGTCACAGTATCGATAGAAAATCTGTATGAATATCATATGTAGGGAAATGACGGGCAAGGTCTAAAAAAATAATTGCACCCTCCTATCCCCAAGTTAGTGCGACGTAAGATCTCCGACCATACCAACCAATTGTTTTAATGCGCTCATTTCGAATTCTTATTTTTATTGACCGTCCATAGTATACCTGCACAAGTTCCACCCTCCTGGCGAGTCCAACCACGATCATTCCACGTTCCACCAACTCCATCGCTATGGATGCGCCAATTCCAGAGCTGGATCCGGTCACAACGGCTACTTTTCCAACCCAACGTTCCATTATATATCTCTGTGTTGACTCTGGCACACTCGGCAACGGAAGTGGATCTTGAAGGGCTGAAGGGCTACGGAGACAAGAATCAAGAGGCGAATGCTGCTATAATAAGAATTATTGCCGAGGTTGGAATAATGTCTCTGGTATGTTTTGTCAAATTCATTTGGGTTTTTGAGGACTATCAGAACAATGGATCCCAAGTGTAGAGAGTAAGACTGAAGGCCCGGAAAATAAGGTTCACCGCACACCAGCAGTTCACCTCGTACACTGCTAGTTTCTTCTTTCATCGGAATTTCCTTTTTATTTCATTAACTACAGTATTTAACCCAAGGTTAAATACTATAGTTACCTCTGTACTAATAGTAAAAATCCCTCTACGTATAGCGTATGAAAATGAGGGCAGGGAGGCCAGTAATTCCTCTGTACGCTGTGGTTTTCCGAAAAGATTTGGAATATCTCACAAATCACGACTGGAGTGAGCAAGGATGCCCTGCGGCATCACACGGGCATTAATCTTGACCATCCAGTCAGTAACCCATCCCTCTGTTTAACTACCATGACATTTTTCCTCACGTAAGGAACAGCATTTGAATAACAACTTTGCGACGGTTTCTTCAATGTAATTCAACATGAGTTACATTTAAATTTATGAGTTTTTTGCAACATTTCCTTCGAATGCGTTGGGATGAGCAGGAAAAGAGATGACAGGGGAAAGTTCAAATTCCTTTTGTCTTGGTCAATTGAGTTGAGAGGGTTGGAGGAGGGTGAGCAAAAGGACAAACTAGAATGAGTCTAGCTCTTTATGATGAAGATAGGGGATGTGAGGAGAAAGAAAATTCGCTCGAAAATATTTATTTAGGCCAAGAATTAATTTATCCCAACAATTCAAGGTTAAAAACCTTGTTCAGAGTGAAGAGGTGAGGCAATCAGCCCATTGTCCTGGCCAAATTTGACTTTGGGAGTGATGATTTTATTTCCTATGTCTACCACTACAGGGAGATTTCCGCAAAAGAGAACGGTAGGAGAAGTTTGAGCCCAGGCCCTTATGAAGATTGAGGAATTTTGACGGCGAGGAGGCAGTCTCAGGTTTAAGCCGAAAGTGAATAGGGGAGGGAGTGAGCTTTAATGCTCGGAGGTAGCCTGCGGAGGGGCAAGAGAAAATGCGAAATGATGTACTGGACGAACAGCTGTCTATCCGGGAACAAGAAGCTTCAAGTTCAATTGCTACCGTTCGCACCGATTTACGTGATGTAACATCCTTCACGGACTAAATCTCTCTACAGTCATTAAAAACACAATATAATAATTCCAATGGTATCCAGGAGGATCATCCTTCCATACTTATCCTCTCAAGTAAAGAACATAGAAAAAGTTATATAATATCCCAAGTTATACCCAAGTTATATAAAAGTTATAACCTACACCAATCATCAGTATGTGCATATGGTTTAATAACAGAACGTAATGAAACTTCAATCTGAGACAAATCAGTGAAACTACATTCCTACAACTGGTTTAAGGTACAAAATTTCCAAAAATAGGGAAATACTACTGCATTAATCGTATTATTTACTCGCAAAATGCGTGTGGCTGTTTACCTCAGTATATAAGGAGGCTAAGGTTTAAACCTAATTCCATTAATGCAATTTGCCAATGACTCAAATCTTGTGTAGCAATAAACGAGAAAGACTAATCTTAGAGATTTTTGAAAAAGTATTCCACCCGGGGATCGGGATGGTGCGGAGGCTAACGTACAGGCTTCCCACCGCGAAGGCCCGGGTTCAAATCCTGGAGAAATATTTTTCAGTGGTATCCCGATCCCTACTTGAGGTGCTTTGTAGAGAGCACCGAGTACGACGTCCGTCGGATGGGACGTTAAACTGCGGACCCCTTGCCGCCTTTCTACTAGAGTAGGTTAATGCTCACGCCGGGTTTCTCTCCACCTTTCCTTTTCCACCCATCCCTAATGGCGCAGATTACCTTAGCTGTCGGTCGCCTCCCCAATAAAACCAACATATTCCACCGAATCAAACATCCCTCACCACCTGGATGCATTGCCAGACAGAGCCTGTGCGATGGGACAAGAGCAATATGCAAACTGGGAAATGTAGCGCATTTGACAAGGAGGCTTTCTTGCATCTCCAATTGGAAAGTTCAGCCCATATCCATTCGACCACTACCGCCATCACAATCTCCGCGTCGTTGATGATACATGAATAGTACCATTCTCTCTATCTAACCACGAAAAATAATTGGCCAACTGTCTCACTGTAAAAACCTCCACGTCTTTGTATTGACGAAAAGTCAGCACCCCTTCCACCCCAACTCTTTCTCCCTCTTTCAAAATTCCCTACTGCTAAATAGACCGGGAAAGCTTCGGATATTTGATGTCAACTCAGCCGTAAGAGATGTTAAGGTGGCAAGGGAAAATAAAATTGTGAGAGAGAAAATATGTTCATTTAAAAATTAAAGGCGTAAAATAATGACGATGAGCTTAAGAGTCGTTTAAAGTTGTGTTTGTCAGCCTCTGGACGAACTCCCTTCGCGGGGGTGTGGTAAAATTTGATCATAAAACTCTTCCCCTAGCTCCCACGCCCTTCTGCTTAGTGCACCACATCCCCCTTCACGGGGATGTGGTATAATTTGACAGGGTATTCCACGGATAATTTTTTCAATGCCGGAGAAAATAATTATCTTCCCTATCCAAACAAAGAAAAAAATTGTAGGTTCATTCTACTGAAAGTATTATAACCGTTAAAGGTTTAATGTATATCAACTCTTCTGTAGTTTTTTGGATGTCGAATTTAAATTAATGGTTCTTTCTCCTAAAATAATTTTGTCTAATCAAAGTCGTCAACATTCAGTTTAGAAAGCTAGTGATTAAGAAAAAAGAGCAACCTCATTTCACGGAATTCGTCGCAATACAGGCGTCGACTGGGAAATTCTAATGATTAGGCAAACAGCAGTTAGAGTAAGAGAATTAAGCAAAGGATAAGATGAAGAAACTCATTAAGAAAGATTTCCTAACTACCCTCGACGGCTTGGAACTTCGGCATTAAAAGTAATGAAGCACCACTAACGCACTAGATATTCACAAATAAGAGAACATTTCTAGAACTAAAGAGTAGAGGAAATTAACGAATACACTCACGGGAACATGAATCAAATCTCTAACACGTAAAATGAGAGTTTAACTTTCACAGACGCGGTAGAAATAAAACTTGTTCAGTTATTCAGATACACACACGTTGGGAACTTTTATGTTAGTCAACTGGTTTCACTCATATAACCTATTAAATAATTATTTAAAATAAAGAAGGTCAATGAATCCATGTGAAGACGCAATATATTCGTACTGGGCTTCACGCATGGGTAGATTTACTCACCTCTTTTCACTACGAAGGTTCGGAGCTTACTGAGAGCAAGTCAACTAGGAGACAGCGAGACCAGGAAAAAGTATTGGCGTCACAAAGGAACAATTGAAGTCATTCATCCGATTGGTTGATAGCAGCCCGCTGTCATTGGTCAGCCCATTTTTCGGCATTATTCTGGGCCATCTATTAGCGGGGGTCAGAACTAAGGGATGCAGACAGACCACCCCCCTCCAATATGAGGGGAGGTTAGCGTCTTCTGGGAAAGCTTCCAATTGCAAATCAAACTGAATATCGCTAACTTCGAATGAAGTTGTGTTTTCTCTGATCTTTCCATATTGAATATTCTATAAATCAGCAATGGCACGCAGATGATGTTACGTGTTCAGCTGCGACTCTACAGGAGGAAAACAACCTTCTGAGGGTAATTGAAAAGTTCGTTGCGTAATAAGATTCATACCTAACGAAGTCATGCGCACATGGAATCGAGCTGGTGCGGTGGCTAACGTAATGGCTTCCCACCGAGAGGGCCCGGGTTCAAATCCTGGAGGCGGCAGATATTTTTCAGTGGCACCTCGATCCCTATTTGAGGTGCTCCGTCGGATGTAAACTGCAGAGTCTTTGGCACCTTTTGTTAAGAGGAGCGCTAATACCGACACCAGGTTTCCACTCAACCCTTCCTCCTATCCCACCCGTTCCTAATGGCATTAATGACCTTAGCTGTCGGTCGCTTCCCCTGAAAACTACTTTTAGGTGTTTTAGGCATGGATGAGACGGCTATAGTACAATTCCTTATGGAAGTGGATTGTACTTTAGAAAGCTTAAATGGGACAATGGGTAACCATTACAAGAAACCATTGAGTTAGCAGTTAGAAAAGGGTAACTCACCCTCCTTCGCAGGATGGGTGGTTGAGGACGACGGTAATGTTGTTGCATTAACACAATCAGGTCACAGGAAAATTTTGTCCACTTTAATGACCCCAACACTGTCCTTTGCTCTGAAGCAGTTCCTTTTCAATTTTTCAGGTATCACTCATTGACTTGATTTTAAGAATTTATTCCTTTTAGTCATTGCTGAAGTATCATGAATAATATTAACCTATGTAATTTGCAGTTGAAATATTTTTATCATGTGCTGTGTCTTTCACATTATCCAGACAGGGACCATGTACAGGCACTACTTACTGGTTTTTTGATACCTCCCGGGGATCTATTTTCCACTTGGGTTTTTCCTATGGAATTAGAGAACTGCTGCCAAAGCTGAAAACCTCTTGGGTGGTAGTGGAATATTCTGCCATAATATTTCTTTTGTTATAACTATTTATGATGCCGTCATCTAAAATTACTTTCATGGCGATTGCAGCACTCATAGTCATTCGTATGATAAATTTTTGAAATTAAAGCTAATTCTTCAACTGTTAATTGATCAAATTCATATCGATTTCTCATAATTGGTTTTGTTTGTTCTCTTCTGTGAGACGGCGTGGTGCCCATCGTGCACAGATTACACGGTATCCCAATTGTTCAATAATTAAGTCAACATTTTCCTTTAATATTCCAATATTGTTTGCGTTACTCTTTGGAGTGATTCGCCAGTCATTTTGAAACAAATCTTTGACGAGTTTGCGATGTTTATCGTCTGTGGCAGTGATCGGAAGTCCGCTGCGTGTTTTACCAACAATTATGGCTTTTCCAGGCTCGCACCACGAAATATACTACCCATTGATTTATGGTAGAACTATCAGAAGCATGGTCACCATGAAGAGCCATAAAACGACGATGAAGGATTCACTTTTTCAGCATTTAAAAATTGCGATAATAGCACGCTTCAGGTGCAGATTTAAAGATACTTCCCACGAGTCCAGCCATCCAACGGCGTGGGAGCTAGGGGAAGAGTTTTATGATCAAATTTTACCACACCCCCGTGAAGGGAGTTCGTCGAGAGGCTGACAAACAAAACTTTAAACGACTCCTAAGCTCATCGTCATTATTTTACGCCTTTAATTTTTAAATGAACACATTTTCTCTTTCTCACAATTTCATTTTCCCTTGCCACCTTAACATCTCTTACGGCTGAGTTGACATCAAATATCCGAAGCTTTCCCGGTCTATTTAGCAGTAGGGAATTTTGAAAGAGGGAGAAAGAATTGGGGTGGAAAGGGTGCTGACTTTTCGTCAATACAAAGACATGGAGGTTTTTACAGTGAGACAGTTGGCCAATTATTTTTCGCGGTTAGATAGAGAGAATGGTACTATTCATGTATCATCAACGATGCGGAGATTGTGATGGCGGTAGAGTGGGCGAATGGATATGGGCTGAACTTTCCAATTGGAGATGCAAGAAAGCCTCCTTGTCAAATGCGCTACATTTCCCAGTTTGCATATTGCTCTTGTCCCATCGTACAGGCTCTGTCAGTCAATGCATCGAGATGGTGAGGGATATGTTTGAATGGGTGGAATAGTTTTTCAAAAATCTCTAGGATAAGTGTCTTTCTCGTTTATTGCGACAAAAGATGACAAAGAATCATTGACAAATTTGATTAATGGAATTAGCTTTAAACCTTAGCCTCCTTATACACGTAGGTGGAACTGCCACACGCATGTTGCGAGTGAATATTACGATAAATGCAGTAGTATTTCCCTATTTTTGGAAATTTTGAAACTTAAACCAGTAGGAGGAATGAGGTTTCACTAATTTGTCTCGGAATGTGAGGTTATTCAACTGTGATGCATATACTGATTGGTGAAGGTCATACATATTTTTCGATGTTCTTTATTTAAAGAGGATAAGAATGGAAGTATGACACTCCTTCGTATTTTCTGTTGCCCTACCGCAAATTACATCGGAGCATTAAAGCTCACTCCTTCCCCAATTCACTTTCGGCTTAAAGCTGCGACTGCCTCCTCGGCGTCAAAATTCCTCAGTTTTCATAAGGGCCTGGGCTCGAACTTCTCCTACCCTCTTTTCTCTCTCTTTCTCTTTTGCGAAAATTTCCCTGTAGTACTAGACATAGGAAATAATCTCATTAATCCCAAAGTCAAATTTGGCCAGGACAATGGCCTGATTTGCTCATCTCTTCACTCGGAACAAGAAGGTTTTAGAAGGCAAGAATGAAGAAAAAAGAAGAAGAGTGCCGATGGAGATGAGAATTGGAGGAACAGCCGAGGTTGTATGTTGCTGGATTGGCGCATAGCATGCGTATATGCTCTAGATTAAAGCCCCTCAGGGTCCCTTTATATTCAGTTGCATGGCCGCCATCATATGTTTTTACACTTGACAAATGGGTATTCTTTATAACCTTCTCACTACACAACGAACTGTTGACAAGGAAACCTGTACTCATTTTCGTAATTTAGGGAGATCTCAATCCTGCAGTAATACGTATACGCTATTGATTCGAGGTGAAATTGTAACAATATTATGTCTAACTACTGCTGATATTGTCTGTTGATGATGCTTCAATTTTTTTCATTTTAAATGACCGCATCTCATTAGTTCATATGGAACTGTAATATGCAATAATAGACTCCCCTATTTTCTTTTGAGTTTGTGTGTTTAGTTTCTCCAAAGGATTTTAGAAGACCTTTTTCTTTGCGGCCTTAGAGATAAGAACATAGTTTCCTTTATCACCTATGCTGTTCAACATACTTGTATATATGTGCAGGAAATGGCAAAAGAGAAACGGGAAGAACTGGAGGTAAGAATAAAAATCTGTGGGAAATTTATGAAATCAGTTCGGTTTTTAGACGATCAAGCTTTAGTTTTCCAGTCAGCCAAGGGTTTGCAAGCATTGCTGAGTGCATTTGAAGTGGGATAGGTTTGGGATAGGATACAAACTAACAAAGCAAAGGTTATGCGGTTTTCGAGAAAGAGAAAAGCCAAATATTAAAGTGGGAACCGCATAATTTCAGGCTTAACTTTTTGGAAACTTCCATATTGGAGAGAAATTATAATTAACAATTGTGATTTCCGCTACAGTATTCTTAAATCCAAGACACTATTCTTATTAACACGAAGACTTGACACCCGGGTCGTGAGAATATAAAATACTGCAGTGGAGAACATAATTGTTGTATGTCGTTTCTCTTTCCGAATTGAAGTAGGAGTTCAATGACTGAAGCAGATGGAACAAATTATGCATTTCAAAAGTAATTTGGACGAAAATCGTCGAAGTAGTGGGGACATCGGGTGAAGAATTGCATGAGGTAAAGAAGCTGTCATAATGAGGAAAGATTTGATTACGGGGACGTTGAGTAAGGAGATTAAGAAACAACTCGTCAAAACTTTAATATGGAGTGTGGTTTTGTACGGCGCTGAAACATGGTCGTTGAAGCAAGTTGGCAGTTTTGGATTGGAAGTTTTTGAAATGTAAGTGTGGAGAAGGATGAAAGACAGAGTAAAACGGACAGAAAGGAGAACAATCGAAGAAGTGCTGGGCTTGGTGGAGGAGGGGAAACGATTGTTCGGAGAAATCAAAAGGAGACTGGAAAGATGGTTTAGAAGAGCGTTTTGACTGGGAATGGGATGTTGAAGACTGTGATAGGGAGAAGAATGTTAAGGAAACGAGGAAGGGGGAGGGATAGGATAGTCATACTGGATGGAAAAAAAGGGAGGAAGAATGCAAAATTGAAGAGAGACCCTGTAATTACGATTTCAGGTTGTGTGTTCTGTTAAGAGGGGCTAGTAAATGCATTACTGCACAACTGTGTAAGCTTGCCCGTCCAAAACCAACTTTAACCAGTAGAATACCAATAATGACCACAGAACGTCCATCGTTCAAATATTTCATGACCGTGATTTAGCGAAAGCGTTTGGTAGCCCATAATTGAAAGATTGGGTGCGCAAGTGGAAGGCAGGACAGCCATAGCAACAGGTGTGCGTAGGTAATTCCGTAGGCATTTACAGAAATATTCACTGAAACCACTTCAAAGCGTTCTCTACATTTCATGGTGTACATGTCAGTTAGAGAGAAGCGAATGACCTTTGCCTCCGAGCTACGGCCAAAAGGAACTAAAAGTTGTGATCCCTTTTTCCCTGTAGAAAATATTTTTTTTAGAGTGAAAGGAGTGTTCGTGATGGTCATCAAAAAGTGTGAAATTTCCTACAGAATTGAGAGACCCATGCCCGGATTTAGGGAGGAGATAAAAAGGCTTAGGATGGAACAGTACTTAGTTAAATTTTACTTTGAATCCCTGTATTTTCTAATTCATTTTAATTATATCGTCAAGGGATGTCAGGCTTGTTTACAACCCGAACAGATGTTTCAGTAGTCGAAGTCTGTGATTGCATTGATTCGCAAATTTTTTTGCGACAGAAAAAACTATGAAAAACTAGGAGTGGCAAGAAATTTTAGAATATTGTTCCAAAACAATGGCAGTTGATTGGGTTTAATATCCAAATTCCCATGCTTATCTATCGGTACACCCTTTAAAACTCCTGTACTATAGTATTTCTTCTTGTTTCAGCGAAGAGAGTCGATCAGAGTCATCGTGAATCGTTCGACATTTGATCGTAATTATCTGAGCGCAGCGAAAACGAGATTCGTTGACCCACGTGTATCCTACGGCACGACACTAGACTAATCTCGCTGAGATTAAAAGGCAAACAACACCGGGCCCCACTCCTTAGTCCCAAGCCTCCCTCAAATGGAAGATAAGCGTCTCATATCTGAGGAAATCGGGAAGTAACTTCTTTATCAGGTTTATGTAATGCCCAGAGTTAACTCAAGCCAGTACTTTAAGCACCTGAGAGCAAGTAAGGTCCCAAGAATACAGTTTACATGGCGTGTAGGACAGCCAAAAGACTTAACAAAATAATTAAATAAAGAATGTGTGCATGTTTACAACATGCAGATCATGTCCATTATACGTTTTAAACAACTCTAAGATCTCCACATTAGCAGTATAGGTTTTGTCCAGGCGATGGAGTGGTGTTTTTTCATTGGGATTTAGCTTGGTCACCAGGGAAAATTTATGACAAAGACCTTACGTAAGTATATGAAGGAAAAGAATGGGTGAGTTGGTGATTGGATGGATTGGAAAAATATTGTAATGGTTCCGATACTTGGACCCTGAGGCTAGAGGTCAAGAGTAGATTGGAGTCTTTTACTGTGGGTGTGGAAGTTAAAAAATGTGAAATCGGCAGAAAGGAAAAAAACGAGGTTTAAAGCATGAGAGCGAAAGCAAGAAGGTTTTTGGAATATAGTAAATTCGAATATGACATGAAAATTGGGTGGAGGACATTTTGAGTACCAATAAAATTTCCAAGACTGTGATATAGAGGGAGGAATGACAGGTTTATTTAGGAAGCTAATATGCATTTCGGAAGAAGTGAAGGTATGTAGAAAGTATATGAGATTGAAATACGAGTTATGATACTGAGTGATTCTAAGAAATTTAGATATATGCTGTGCTTAGAAAGGTAATAGTGCCTAGGTCTTTCGAAAATCTACGTTGACGGGTTGATTACTGTAAATTTCATTACAGACATTACAAATTAACTCAATTTATATTTGTTTGTTAAGTATATAATTTGACCTCCTATCTCATCCCTCAGTAAATTTAAGATACTCGGTGCAATTTCATAGAAACAAAGACGTGAATCTTTGCATAAAAGAGTACGGTCTACGTGCAAGCAACACGTACACAAGGATTGGAGATTAATTGGAGAACGTAATCTATACAGACATAAGAAAAATTTTGTCCTTATGCTCGGGAGTTACGTTGGACACTTGGTGTCAATGAAATATTTCGAAGACGGGGGGCTGATTATTGTTCTTGATTTGATGGCTGGAAGAGCAAATCCAAATAAAACATTACAATGTAACTGTGACTAAAGGAGCGCAATAATGGAGATTGGAAGATAGTTATTACTGTTTGGAATTTAAAATAGTATTCTTCAATCGGTGATACGCGTAACATTTGCAAATAGACGAACTGTTTAGGCGAATTTATATTAATAACACCATAAATAAAACAGTTTCTGGCGTAACTTGGTGGAAAATCTTCATACTGACTTTTAATAATAAAACCACTTTACTTTTCCACATAAACTTTTTAATTTTTACTACCTAGGTTTCGTTATAACATGTTATGTTATAACGAAACCTAGGTAGTAAAAATTAAAAAGTTTATGTGGAAAAGTAAAGTGGTTTTATTATTAAAAGTCATTAATAACACCATTTCGATATTTTGGTAACAGTATGCAATGAAAAAAAGAGTATCTATAACAATACGATTTTTAGTGGAAAAAATGGAATTCATTGCTTTTTTAGTTAATTTTGTGTTGAGGAGACATGCTTAATAATGTCTCCATTTTATAATGTCACAATATTTCATATTTCATAGAGTTGATTTAGTGGGTCATGTTAGTTTCTTAAGTAAGTTCATTCGCAAATACCTTGGTATTTTACATAGTATAATTGAAAACTATTATTATTAGCATTCACTGTTTAAAGTAGGTTTTGGAAGGATACAAGCCGAGCAGAAATGAATTTCTTCGCCTCTCCCATAAAAACAAAACTAGGCATCTGACACTAGTATAAACCCTTCTCCAATTCCTCATACTTCCTTGCTCCCGTTATCCTGTCCAACATCCCTATCCTAATCCTAACTTTTCTTAGTTTGTCTGACGTTCTCCCTCTTACCACAGTCTTTAACATCCCATCGTCTTTCAAAATACTCTGGATTTTTTTGCAAAATTTCTACATTCATATTTCCTGCTTCTTTGGAATTTCTCCCAACATTCCCATCTCCTATCCCACCAGGTGCATCTAATCCTCTTCCCGTTCTTTTCTCTTGTCAATCCTTCTCCACATCTCAAGAGCCTCCAATTTATGCCTATCATCTTGCTTCAACGACTATGTTTCCGCGCCGTAGAAAATCATGATCTATATCTAAGTGTTAAATTGATCTCTTCATAAAATCCATACTCAACGTCCATATCAACAATTCCCTCCTCCTTGTGAAACCTTCTTTGCAGAACGCAATCCTTTTTCTCGTATCCCGACTACGTACTTTGGCCATCTTGGTCCAAGACACTGCTAAGATAGCTAAACCTCCACCTGCGCTAATTTTGACTCTACTATTTAAAATTTGAACGTAGCCTTCCTCTTTCTTAAAAACCTCGTAAACTTAATTTAATTAAAACTGATTCTCATTCCATATCCATTACGCTGATTTTATGATATGCTCTGAAATACTTGGCTGACTAGCTAATTAAAGCTTGATCTAAATGTGTTTTACGGATTGCACGCTGACTTTCATCCCTGTTTTCATAATTGCCTAGATGTCTCGTATAAAATCACGATGTAGACGACCAATAGATAATAGAACACGCATAAACGTAAAATTATATTCTGTGACACATCGTTGATTGGAAAAATAACTGATCAATGGAACAAATCATATAGCGCAAGTGTTGACTCAGCGCTTTAGAAAAATCTAGAAAAGGGTCGAGTATAAATGGTCACCGTAGCTGGAACGCAGCGGACAGAAAGGGACTATGCAGTTGAGAAACAGGGGCCATATGGAGACAGCACGGGAGGGGAAAGGCAAGGACGGTATTTGTGGGGCTTAGGGGGTACACTGTAAAAATAGCAGTCGTGACCTCCGACACGATCAATGACAGAGCAAAGTGAGCGAGAACAAAATGTCGTATCAGTGTGGAAATACTTTGGTGGATCCCACCTTAACGCATAGAACTAAATCACTCTCCTGAGTGATTTAGTTCTATGCGTTCTATGGGTCTAAATTTGCTCTTCTATAAAAAATGATTATCGTTTTTTGTCAAAGTATGGATGAGTGAACCTTTAATTCAACCGGTGGACGTTACCAATTTTCCAATTTTGAAATTTATAGATTACTTGCATAAAAGTTTATTCGTGGGCCTGCTCTACGAGCACCAAGTCACTGCGCACACAACAATCAAATATCAAATGAAAAAAAGAATCGAAAACTGAGGAAGAATATAAAAATGTCAAATTGATAAGAGCACCAGAAAGGATGACGAGACAGTTAGAGAAAATAGGAAGGGAAAATGGATATTTTAAGCACGAAAGAAGTTGAGAATTAAACGGAATTAGGCGAAGCAAATTCCCGAGAAGAAATGCAAAGAGTAAAAATATTCATAAGTTGACCAAGCAATGAATGGCGTAAAAGAGAAAGTCCAAGAAAAAGTCTAGTGAGGATCCAAATCAATTCGGGAAGAATAACGGCACCACAGTCAACTTATCTTCTGGACGAAAAAGAGATGAATGGGTGACCGATAGCTCGTGGTGACGGTAGATATCCCGGGATTAGAGCCCCATCACCTTAATTGAGTTGCGCCATGAGAAATAGGCATGGCCTACATTGTGATCTTTGATAGAATTGCGGGAGGTAGGATTTTAGGGGAAGTGATGAAGGAACAGAGAGAAATGTGAAGCCAAACCTTAAAGGAAATGGGTCAAATGGCCACACAGTTTAGCGTACTTATCAGTCGATCGGAATGCCGCACTTGAAGTGCTCACAGGACACATTACTTGAGTAGTGACCGGGATATAACTGAAAAATCTTCCGAGTTTGAACCTGTACCTTTTGCATGGCACTTCAATACTTTTTACATACCACGACATTCGGTTAACCAGAAAATA
Source organism: Hetaerina titia (assembly GCA_037158775.1). NCBI lineage: Eukaryota > Metazoa > Arthropoda > Insecta > Odonata > Calopterygidae > Hetaerina > Hetaerina titia. The sequence continues at coordinate 78,315,889 of CM073774.1, read as the reverse complement.
TTATACTTGAACATGGGGTTGTCCGCAGGTATTATACAGGAATCGAGCCCGGAAGCGTATGACCAATAGTCGAATATTCTCCTTAGTTTAGATTACCACAACCCTCTCCCCCTTGAGATTCAAGGGACGATTCTTGAAAACCTACGTTTGGAGTTTATTTTACTATTGGCTGCGATGAGAAGACGATAGCGGCCACAGAGAAAATAAGCTTGAAGACGGTGGACATGCGGCGATACCGAGGAATGATGAAATTATAATTGATAGGCAGTGACTAATGAGGAACTTGTTCGGATAACGGCTTAAGAGAGGTCTTTGAAGACACTGAGAAGAAGAAGAGGAACACTAATTGGACAGATTCTGAGGATATTTTCTGAAGATAGTGGTGGAAGGAACCACAGATGGAAAGAACTGCAGGGGAGGGCCATAGATGAATTGCTTTGAAGTCGGTAATGAGTAAGGAAAATAACGGAGTGAAGAGATCGTCTGGAAATAAGATTTCTTGCAGAGCTGATACAAGGTAATTCTTTGAGATGATGCTGAAGTTTATTTTGGGAAAATTACTCTAACCACCATTTCGACCGTCTGGTGAACATTTTTATTGAGAACGTGAAATATTGCGACGCAAGGGTAACAATTATGCTACAAAAGAATGCTGAAAGAAATCTTTATCTCTAGAGTCATAAATGAAGATGCACTTTGTAAAATGGGTGGAGAGAAAAGTTTAGGAGACACACATTAAGTAGAGGGAGACTGACTGGACACATCCTTTGACGCGATAGTTTACCGATTACCCATAATAGAGGGAAATATTGAGGGAAACAATCACGGAGGATTGCCAAAGATGGACTGTGAAAATAAAGGAGCGCAAGGGGATGTGAATGAACGACGAGACCTCCTAGCAAATGGATGGCTAAGACAGATGCTACAGATAATACTCGATAATTGAGAGCCCACGAGGATGAACTCAGCGAGAGCACTAAAATCAAACTTCGCGCTAATCTAAGGGAATACAGAAAAAAAAGACAAAATTGTACTTTTATTACCCCAACCACCACCACAATTATCAGCCCGAAGGTTAGTTTGATAGTTTGAGAGATCGCCTAGTACTAAACCTAACGTTGTGTGTTATTTCATTGACATACTAGTATGACATTAGGCCAATAAGGGGGGCAGTTCTTTTCCCTGTGCCGCCTGTGGTTTCCCAAGAAAATCTGATACCAGAAAAATCACACAGTTTGGGTGAATCCGAGAGTGTCATCACATTTCCCCCGGGATTGAACTCAGGCCCTCAGGTCAGCAACCCAGCCCTCTATCCACTAAACTATGTCGTCCTCTTGACTTGAAACTCTCAAAACTCTTATAAATCATTACATAAGTATATTTAGTAACGTATAGCTTAATTATTAGTTGCGCTGGAGCCAAATTAGACGGCTTTAAGAAAAGAGGAGTTTATCGTCTAAATTGGGCAATACCATTGGAATTTTTTTCAAAATTAAGACGAAAGGAAGTTTTAATACTAGGGTCAAAGAACATGCACGACTAGCTGGATCGGATGAATTAAAAATACTTGTTCCCGAAACCCAGAGGTCACGTTTCCAGCAGACATCGTCTATTTGTTGACGATGCAGCGATACATAGGGAAATATCCAGTCATGAAGATCATTATGAAGGTCAACTAATAAACTACATGCGATCCAAACGTGGCGCGAGTCATGGAAACTATAATTAAATTTTAAGATGTATTTCGATTAATTTTTGAAGTAAGAATATGTTACCCAAAAACACAATATACAGGGAGTCAACATAACAAGTATACAGTCGGTAAAATACTTGGGTGTAACGAAGACTAAGGATATTTTCTGGGGAAAACACATTCGTAAAAATTGCGGAATAGTGAATAAAAAATTAGGAATCATAAAAAGGGTACTTGAGAAATATAATGAGAGAGTTAAGGTACTGTTATTTGACGTTAATTATACCCCATCTTAGTATGCTGCAGGTGTATGTGATTCTTATGGGGCAGGCTTAATTTTGGAACTAGATCGAGTGCAACATAGAGCAGTTAGATTTGTGAAAAATTATTATGAACAAGGTAGCAGTGTCACGACACAATTGGAAAAATTAGGATGGGAGTCACCAGTTGCAGGTGTATGTGATTCTTATGGGGCAGGCTTAATTTTGGAACTAGATCGAGTGCAACATAGAGCAGTTAGATTTGTGAAAAATTATTATGAACAAGGTAGCAGTGTCACGACACAATTGGAAAAATTAGGATGGGAGTCACCAGTTAACTGTAGGCTTAAATACAGGTTACATTTACTGTGTGAATTTGAGGTAGGTACTTATCTGAGAATGTAGAAGACATATTACAGACCCCGAATAACTATGGTAGATCAGATCATCAGCGTAAAATTAGGGCGATAGATAAGTAGAGCGAATATATTTAAAATTTCATTTTTCTTCGTACCGTTAGAGAACAAAATAGATTTGACCGCAGGTGCGAAGGAGACAATTAGTATTGGTAGTGTATATATTTTGTCTATATCCTGCATGTTTTTGTTAAATACCATAATTTTTAAGGCTCCTCCCGCATGGTTTGAACATCCTGTTATTGAATAATGCCGCATGTTAGTACCTTCTTCTTTCTGATTAAGTTTGTTCCAGTGCATGACCAATTGAATATTTGTGTAGAGGTGTCATGAGTGGGAGGCTTGTGAGATAACATCCCCCGCCAACCGCCCTTGCGACAGCTTGTGGGGTCTTATATAGGGGTAGATGTGCTGCAACAATAGGAAACCGTGCAGCTGAATATCACAGGGAAACTTTTGAATGACATGGAATTTGTTAATAAATCTCATTCTTGGCTCTTCCTTCCATACTGTGCAACAATTCCTTCACAGTAACTAGCGCCAGCCCTACCAACACACGCTGAACTCACCCCACCCATCCTAGTCGCGGCAGTTTTTTTAATGGGGGTATAAACCCTACTCCGGAGTATTAAAATTGTATTGTGTCTGATGATTATGCATAGGTATTGAAACGAATTGTGCGAAATAAATCGCTGTTGAAAACCACAATTTCGTTATTTTTCAATTTTATTAATTTCCACAAATGAGTGTCTGCCTATACTAATTATTGAACGGAGCAAATTATTGGGTTGATAATTAATTTTTCTTTAAAATGTGTACCCTCATAACTCACCTCCTTACTCCTGTTGGCGTGTTTTCGATCGGCAAGGGGGACGACACAAAGACTCCTCTCTACGTGAGTCGCTGTCTTGTGCGCGTACGCGCGGTGTCCCACAATCGCTATCAGAATTTCCCCTCTGGGATCCCCCACCCCTCTCCTCCCTCTCCTCTTCTCCCCAAACCCCGCCCAGTCCAAACATCGCCCTCCCTCCTGCTCACCCTCTCCTTTACTCAATCCCGGCTAAAGTGATTCGTCCGGTATTATTTTGAAGGACGCTTGCATCAAGATTGCCGTCTCTCGAAAGATAGTGGGTGGGAATGTTTCAGTTCAGGTCCCTCGTCTCCAATTGCTTCGGTTGGCGATAAATTGGCGGAGGTATGCCTTACAGTTATAGAGAAGGTTGTACCATGGTAGGAGATATCATGAAAATAATATCATAGAGAAGAGTCGATGAATAAGATCGGTTTTTTGGTATCGCAACTTGAAATCTGTGCAATGTCAATCTCTTATCGAGATGTCGATGATGTCGGAGACCATGTCATTGTCGGGGTTGCAAGTATCGAAAATGTCGAGGTGGAAATCAATGTCGCGTCAAAATCCAATGACGAAGTCGTAGTCCAATGTTGCATCGACAGCCACTGTCCCGTCTCACTGTTACACTTCTCTCTCCCTCTCTGTTGTTTTAAATGTTAAGTCTCAACCTGAATCTTTCAGACTCATCACAGAAGAATTAAATTAAGTCTAAGATAAATTCGAATGGTGTACGTGTCGGGACTCATCCCTAAATGATTCCGACAGTGTAAGATCTGAGGGCGAATACTCTTTAAAATCTATAGTAGACCATAATTTTGCACATATAACATATTTTTCCTTTACCTTTATCATGGTCCTCATATATTTGACGTCATTATTGCGCACGTGAAAATCCTCGATCCTCAGGCGTAATCCATAAACATGTATCAAATATGTCGTATGTCTACTAAACATTAGGGATAGTTTTGATTCTTCGTCGCATTTATGAAATATTTCGTAATAGAAGATCTGCCTATGTCTTCGTCGACCACTGCATTGATTTCGACCTCGACATAAATATCGGATTCGATATCTATATTGACGTCGATATCAACGTTACCCACAATATGTCGAACACACCTTAGGTCAGTGTTGACAGTTTAACACCAAAGTTAACATCGACACCCACACGACATATCGAAGTGCCGCCCGCTCAACCCTAACCTAGCATAAGTATAAGCTGTAGTTTTAAAATGTCATTCTTTCCGTCACGAGCATCAAGAGATATGAGTGACTGATAAATCACGACCTCTCAGGCAGTTCTGAGGACGTCCTCGTCGGTTGTTGGGTTCCTTCGTCAGCAGACAAAGTCGGACTTCAAATGCTGTTCCATAGGCCCAGTATAATCTCCAAAAATCACAGCATGGCAGCTATTAATGACAGTGTGTCAATTATTATTTGTCAGGCCCCTGTTTTGTGCAGGCTACAGTAGGTTTTGGATAGACACAAACTGGACATCTCTACATTCTTAGCTTCCCCCAACTATGAATAGACTGACACCCCACACTACAATAAATCCTTTTTCACTCCCGCACGCTTTCTATCTCCCTCAACTCTCTCCAAAATTGCTATCCTTCCCCTCTGTCACATTTGAGAAATGTCCTCCCCTCTATCACAGTTCCATCCCTAATTAAAATACCCTACGCCCATCTTTCCTGCCTCCTTTGCATTCCCCCGAACAACCCTCTTTCCTCCTCCACCATGCCTAATACTAATGTTCACACCCCCGTAATGTTGGTTTGTTTGGCTATAAGTATTATAAGAACGGAAAGCATGAAGATTAAAAAAATACAATATGAATTATAATTAAGTGGGAAAGTAATAGAATAAGTTAAAAAATTCATACAATCTCCACCAATGCAGACAAATATCCGCGCATACTATATCATACCACGGTTACTTATCATGCCCGTGGTCGGCCCAAGAGATCGACCATGGGCATGATGAAATTCGATAAAAGAGGTGGTATGGGTTAGTAATCGCTGCTAAACAAATTAAAGAAGATTTCCTTTGGATCAAAACATGCATATGAGTTGATCCAACAGTTGTATTCATTCATTTTTAGGGCTTAAACTAGAACTTAGGCTAAAAACTTCAATAAACCATTTTTCCTAGTCTATTTCCGAAGTTGAATTTGGTTTTTAAGTCTCTAATTTTGTAATAAGGATTTTTAAATGTATAAATATTTCAGCTGTATAAGCCATTTTTTGGAACCAGTTATTGTGTTCCAAGTTAGCTGATTATTGAGAGTTATCGTCAAAAAATACTTTTGTTCCTTCTTCCAGCTCATGAACTCCGGGCAGAACTTTCCCAATCGACAGAGAGTAACTTCCGTGTGGTGTAAAAAATATTGATCCTCTGTTCCCATTTTATCGTATGAAATTGAAAAAAAGACACAAAGTGGTCAACTAATTCACCTCTTTTATAATATCATTAAGTTTGGACTAATTAATTAATTGGAGACAAACTACTTGCATTTGTAATTAGAGCTTCTCCATAAATGAAGTTGTGTATGATTTGAATATCAGAGTTTTTCAACCTCACTTCGGACGCCAAGTCTCTGACATTTTCTGTCATAACAGTAGCTCCATAAATACAAAAACTTTGGCAATTTTACCTTTAGTATTTAGGTATCAGAGTGTTCTTTGATAACTTTAGAGATTTCCTTCACGGTTATTAATTTCTGAAGTTCAGTTCAGAATAAATAATGTCCTCTTAAGTTTCCCTCATCAGGAATTTGAACAAGTGTGATAAGGCGAGAGTAGTTGCAAACATCTTGATAGATGTATATTCTTCAATCTGAAGGAAAAATTTCTTGAATTCTCAAATGTCCTGGATTTTTGTCCTTTTTGACTGCTAATTGACGTAATCAATGCGCCTGTTGATGGTATTTATTTGCAGGCGATTCTTTTTCAATTAATTTTACTTCATCGATTTCAGGCATGGCTTTGATAATTTTTACGCAAACTGTTCAAAGTAGTCGTACGGAAATTGTGTGAGTCTTTACGGGCTTACATACCTACATACATGTTGCCGCCAGATGTTTTTGGTCCCTAATAATCTCGTGCACTATTGTTTTTGGCACATTACACTGCTCTGCTATCATCCAAACACTAAGACGACGATCAGAGTTCAGTACATCGCGAACTTTTCGCACATTTTCATCGGTGAGTGTCGTTGATGGGCGTCCAGGCCGTGGTTCGTCGTCGACCTCTTCTCTGCCCTCCACGAACATCTTGTACCACCGAAAGATCATGTTTCTGGACATGGCTGACTCCCCGTAAGCCTGGTTAATCATACCGACAGTTTCGGTAGACGATTTCCCAAGCTTTACCGGAAATTTGATGGAATAACGCTGCTCCAAAAACTTAGGCATCGCGTTGGGTGACGTGACGTGGGTCGAGCGTGGAGGTTCGCGTTAACAGAGCTCCTCACTACACCACAGCTCAGAGCCGACTGCCTTTTTCAGCGTCGCTTGCCAACATACCTCCCTCCAATCGCAGCCCGTCAGAGCAGTGCTGGGCGCGGCCGGAGCGGCGGGAAAAAATCAGTACACTTATCTTCCGGACGAACCATGTATATGGTACCCTGCATCGTACCCTGTCTGTAGCTATTAATCTCAAGACTTAGTCACTTGCTTCTACAGCTCGATCACATCTTATGAAAAACTATGTGCTTGATTTTTAGTTTGCAGAAATTTTCAATAGCTGAAATAATCATCTCTGTACGAACAATGCTAGGTAGAAATATGTTGGCGTAGTTTATTGGGCACCACAACTTTATTCCACAAGGTTTCCAAGCATATGAGACAATGAGGCAGAAAAGGTCCACCGGAGTACACACAACCGAATTTAAATAATCCTCTTCATATAGACTTTGTTGCACTTTAAACTTTTTCTTTGGTCCAATTTCTTGGGCTCGCGGTATCCCTGTGTACCGCAGCATGTCGGTTGGGAAGTACTGTTGGGAATCTTCGAACCGATTTTAGATTTTTAGGTGGTTCCCACATTATATATTCCAACATTATTATCAAGTTGCTTTGTTTTCCGTAAGTTCTCATCTCAAAGCTTGCTGCCCTACGCTGTGCAAGGTCTAATTATATTATTAAGACAACCTCATGGGAGGGGGAGGCATAATAGTACAGTGAGTATCGAAATAGATTACTGATCCAAGGGACCGGGATCGGTTCCCGTCACAAGGACGGGTGGAAGAGGGTGTTAGGTCACCATCCATTCCACTTATAATCCACTACTACCACTTACGCATACATGTTCACACAACACTCCATGATTCACCGTAAGGACACGTGAAGGGGGGGGGTGTGACCGGACTCCATTCATGCAACATTCAGAAAATACATTACGAATATTATACAGTTAGTAACTACCCCAATGGCTACATTAAGAAGATAAATAGGGAAACTCATTAAAAAAGGCGAACTCACTGGGAACGTAATCGCAAAATATTAAGTTGATTAATACTCATATAGGTCGGACAATTCCGACAGGACTCCTCCCGGGACTTTCAGCATCGCCCCAGCTATACGAGTTTTTTCATTATAGATATTCTGGGGAAACCAAAAACTGGCTACACAGGGAACCCTCTATGAAACCACCTTCATGTGTGAATTTCAAATGCCGAGTAGGGCATAATACGATTTGAACTCTTCCCTCACTTATCAAAATAACCTTTGAGCTGAGTACTGGGTTTTTTTTACCTCATCAGGGTTCCAAATACTGGACTCCTAATATCTAGCGATGTGTTGTAACTACCGAGAGGTAGGAAGTGACTTCAAGTTGGAGGTATTATAACATTTGGAACGGGAATGGGAGTAGACGGATAGAAAGATACGAGCATGGTTTAGTTTAAAATCCGCGATTACTCTTCATAAATACGAGAGACAGATGATTGTGCCGTAAAATGTACTGGGTTTTTACAGCTTCCGCAGGTACGAGAAGCGTTTTCAAAACCAAAAATGGCGCCGTATAGTGGGAAAGAAAATCACGTAATCCCTCATTTGTTCCACCTTTGTGATTTAACACACATCCAGTTTCATCACCAGTCGTGTGAGATACGCAGTGCTGGTGCTATGGATATGTATAAAACGTGCGTTCGTGGGTGCGGCATTTGAAATAAGGGTGAATAACATCGCAGGGTGGCAACGGACCCCAGAAACTTCGGGCCACTGACCAGCCAGTTTTACCAGTGGATAAAAGGGACCCCCTACATAAGGTTCCTTGATTGCCATGAATACATGGCATTTCCTTTGTGAAAAATGTGTACGTATGCAAGAAGATGATATTGAGAGGTAATGGAAGTGTTAACATTTTGGTGCAAGTAGTTTGGAAGAAAAGAACAGGATACTAAAGAACTTGAATGCACCTAGTGACACTGGTATTTCAGTTTTTAAGCATATTTCCTTGCATGCCCTCTTAACAAATCCTAATTTTCGGTTCGCCATGTCGTATATTTGCAGTACCGCATATGTTTACTCCAAAAGAGGTCATAAGTAAGAGTTAAGCCTAGATATTTTATAACCTTAATATATTAAGAGGCAAATGGAAAATCTTACGGTCCGATTGTTTCTTTATTTCTTGTATTAAATCAATTTTACATTATGTCAGATCACGTATGAGCAAGCTATCGAAATGATGTCGAGATGAGAAATTATATCCGTGTTGAGATTTTCTCACGCCAATTTCTCGTATCGCGTCAGTCACTAGCTGCAAACACAACTCAACCAACAAACTAATAGAGCGAAAATGATTTTATAACTTTTTCTGACAAAGAAAGTTGAAAAACTCTTGACCTTGAGCATAATCGTACTCACATTCCACTCCGAATCATATAATTTTATGTTCAGAGGACAGCAGATATAAAAAAAGTTTTGTCGAGCATATCAGTAATAGTAATTTTGAATTTTATCAAAGCAAAAGTTATTCCCCAAGGGGAAAGCATGACCCCAAACCGTTTCCCCTCTCCCCTTGAACTCCCCTGTGCTCTCATAATTAGCTGTGGTTAGGGGGTTTTCAGCCCTCGGAATTTTACCAGACTTTCAAGAACCATATATTACTTTCAGAATGACAAAAATACTTCCAAGAGTAATATTTTTTAATCCAAATTCTCCAAGAGAAAATGTTAATATTTCTCCACAATACTACACCACCAAAGACTTACTTTTTAATGATTCAGAATATGTGTGCAATAAACATTTTCGGAGAGAAAATTTTTCTCTGCAGTTTAGGAAACTGGAACGGGGTTTCTTAGGTATGCGTCACCATCACAGTGATGAATAATATATTTGGATAAACACCCGAATTCTGCCGAACTGGACTTCAACCACTTCTTTTCCTTCTCTCCCTACCACCCTTCATCCAGATTCAACATTTGCCGCGCTTCTAAAATATTAAATGAGGTCAAATCCCAACTTGTATCCTTCACAAATGCCGCCATAAGGACTCTCCTCGTCTGAACCGCTTTTGGTACGAAATACCGCGTGGAATAATACTGAATGTATAATTTCAGAAAAGAAAAAAAAACGCGAAAGTTGAAACCGATGCGTTTTAATGTACACACATTAGAGGGGAAGTTTTGAATTAAACGTCATCCCTTTGTTCGAGATAGCCTTTTACATAGGTCTCCCATGGGATTCCGCCAATTTAGCGGAGAAACGAAACCGTATCTGAGGAAGCACAACCCAATTAAGACCGCCGAAGTTTTAATCGAGTAGATAAGGGAAACAATGAGTAAAAGGGAAGGTTTTAATTAACCCAGTCCGATTAACAGGAGAACCTAAACGAGATGTCAGCGCAGGCGATATTTATGTTGCCGAGTAAAGCTTTTTAGACTCCGTGTAGTAATTAGTGTTTAGACAAGAAAGTTTATTTTGTCTGCTGTTTAATTCTTATTTTGTCTTCGATTATTTTCCCAACTCATCACCTAATTGTGCCCTTCTACTGATCTGATTACCCACTTTAATGGGGAAATTTTATTAGTCATAAAATTGCTTTTTATGATCCGGTATTGCTTCTGTTATTGTGTGTTTGTCCTATAATTATGTTGGTTGTCATATTTTATATTCCACTGCTACGACTCGTACTAACTTTTCCTTTCATTCCGTTTTCTTTTATGATTATTATATTCCTACAAGCATTCCGATAAAATTTTATGAGGAAATGTCACTTATCGAGTAATATTTTACAGAGTCATATATCTTATAAACTCTCCCTATGGACTATAATCTTGACGCAGTGAAAGTGTCTGTGCGTTCCGATGGCCCCTTGAGTTTTACTGGCGGGAGCAGTAACACTTACACGTGGTAGAGTCACCCAAGGAAGATTGGTCGAAGGTTAGGAGCCATACGAAAGGTAGTCGAAGCAGCGTCTATTCGTCAATGCAAAGGGAGGGCTAATTCTTCTATATGACACCCTACAAGGCACTGCTGGGATGTGTGCCAGTGGGTGGTTCAACATCAGTCAATCGACAATAAAAATTAAATTTACTTAAATGTTAGTTACAATATATTCCTGTAAAATATTCCAATAATGTAGATCATGATAAATGAAGTAAATGCACTTCGGCATCTCAGTTACATGTACTTCTCCGAGCATACGAGAGGGGATGTTGGTAAGAAGAAGGGCAATAAGTAAGGTCCAATGCCTCTGACCCGGTTGGGTGACCATTTGATTGATGGTGCAACTTTAAAAACAGCATTTAGGAGGACGACGGGAAATCACATCAGTTATCCCAAGAAATACCGATGACAACGAACATGAAAAGTAGTACTGGCAACTACGGGACTCGAGCCACTGGACCGTGTGTATTACCAGTCGTCATCCCACGAAATATTCGCACAACTGAGCAAATTTTAGCGGAGAAGAAGAGATAAAACAGGATCGCCACCATAAAAAGGGGACTCGAAATGGCCGAACGATGCGGAGGACAGAGAAGTTGGAAAATATCAAGAAAGAAATGGAGAGAGGAGTTATAGATATGTTAGGCATATGCGAGGTAATATTGGTATGATAGCGTGAATTATTGGAGTGATAGTTACGGAGTAATACATAGCGGAGGAGCAGTGTGTCAACGTGAAGTAGACATAATGAACGGTTAACAACTGTTTTTTTTACATTCTATGATGACTCACATGTACGCATTGAGACGTAAAGTTATGCATTATAATGCTCTGGATGAAAGCAACTCCTCATGAAAAGGAATGTTTGTACGCGATGTGTGTACAGAGAAAAGACAATCAATAAATTTATATGAAATGTAATGCACCTCAAATTGATAGAACATACGCATGTGCTGAAAAATAAAATGCACAGGACGTTCTGAGGCATTTAAAACATTTATTTTTGTTTTCACAGGGCATTTCCTCAAATTATAGGGCCTGATCTAATTTACACAAAACAACCTTCCTTCCCCTTTTCAGAGGGGTTCCGAAAGTTCCGGGGCCGACGTCACCAAATTCGCCAACTGGCCGACCGACGCCGCAAACTTTTGTGTCAACTCGTGCGTTACGTCACGCCTATTTGCCCATCGAACCAATATACCCCCCTTCCATCCTTCATCCCCTCCTCCTCAAACGTCACGATTTGTCACACTGACTCACCCCCCAACTCCCAACAAAATGAAATCATGCTTGGCGAATATTTCCCCATATTTGACGTGATCTGTTCCCCCACCCCCATCACAGCGGCCTTTTTTCCAAACTTGGGTCGCAGTTACGTTAAAGGGATGGCCTCTTGGCGAAGATAGACGCTCCGTGCCCTCCTACATAAAGATCGATTCACGCCATGCATCATGGGGAAGGATACTTCCCTATTTTCGCTCTCTCGTCGCTAAACCTTTTGGGCTTTCTTTGTTGCGCACCCGAATATTTCATTTTCTTTGTTCCCTTTGACCGCGAGGTTTTTCCGACTCCTTTTGTTCTGGGTCCCCTTTTGCTCCGACCCTCTCAAACCGTATCCCAAACTTGCGGGGGGGGGGGGTGTAGGAGCGTCTGCAATGCCCGGGGTGATACGCTATACTTAGGCACATCGGGGCCGAACGCATCGCAGGGGATTTGATGGGGTACAACCCTCCTTTACAGAGTGCTCTCGAGAATGCTCGAGAGACTGCTACTAATATTCATTCTTCGTTAAGTTTTCTCATTTTCTCCATTCATTCCTTTTCCTGATTACAGAATGGAACAAGCTACAGACAAGGGGTGGCCAGATTGGTGAAAAATTCGTACGAAGGAACACGAAGCCTAACACATTTACTGCAAGATCTGGAATGGAAATCTTTAGAAATGAGATGACTTAGGAGTTATGTAGATTAAACCATTTGCAAAAATGTCAATAGTGAAATTTTTAAACTGATATTAAAGAAATTAAGCCCCATAATCAAATTGTCAGGATTGATAATCATCGTAAAATAAGAGAAATAGAGACTTTCAGACGGATATGTTCAAGTATTCGTTTTTCCCGTAAACTATTCGCGACATCAACACAAGGGGGAAGCTCTTAGACAAAAAAGGGTAAGAATTGGCGAAAATAACTTGGAAAATACGAGTAGAACTCACTTCATGGCTTGAATACTTGATAAAACATATTGTAGATATAATTTATTTGTGAATTTCCCGTCCTGCACGAGTAAAACTCTATTTGATAATTAGTGACTGCATTGTATGTGAGCCCGCCACTTTTAATCGGTTACTTCTTTGTGTAGTGTGTGGAGTAGTACATGCAGAGTAATATTCGTATCGTGCGTAACGGATGTTGCATAAACCGTATGTTTATTCGCCCTCTTCCACGTGCCCTTTCAGTGTTTAACTGGGTAACTTGTAATTATGGAAGAATGGGGGTTGATTTAGCATGGTTGGCGACCTACCACCCTCTGCTACACGCCTTTATGACGGCATGCAGGCTAGTGTACAGAAAAAGATCTTCTCAACCTGGAGGTCGTCTTACTGCAACCCTCCATATTATTTACATATTAACTACACCCCGCGAGTCGCCGTAAGGGCGTATGGCGGGGGTTGGTAGAGGCACCTATTCAGAGCAATTACCTCATAAATTGTCTCAATACAAAAACACTCGTACTCTTACACATACCAATATACATCATTCAATAATAAATGCTAAATCATTACATTTTAAAATATATTCTGGTGCTTGGAAACGATTCAACAATGATTTCATATAATGCGAGGGAAAAATGGGTACTTGAATTTGAAAGTGACCAGAGTTTACGTTTACTACGAGTTTCTCGTAATTGATCTCGGTGCTCAAATATACCAATATAAGCTAATTCCCTGTTTGTCGCAAGAAAACTCAGAGGTGTCCTGTATTTTTTTGAAAGGCTGGAGTCCTGCCTGTTTTCTTTGTGAATAATGGATTGTCTAGATTAATTCCTCCAACATATCCATCGCGTTTAATCCTCGTAGCAATTTTTAAAAAATCTGGCGGATTTTCTCTAAGCATTATCTCATTATTTAATTAACGTTTATTCCCATAGACGCCAGATACTTGATACATATTCGAAACGCGATCTAATGAAAGAGAATTAATCCCAATCTCTTACTTTTTCATTGCATTTTCCTGCAATCAGTCTAATGAAACCTAACTTACCGCATTGAAAGCTCTCCTGCATTTTCTTCTCCTTGTCTGACCAGTCTAATGAAACTTAACTTTCTCGAATTAAAAACCCTCTCAAATTTTTCCGGCGAGTATATCGTGTCCTATTTGATGGTGCACACCGAAGACTCTTCCAAATAAACTCCACATTCATAAGTATTTGTCTCTTTTACATTTCCTTGTCTACTTTTAGCTCTCACATAAGGGTAAGAATTCTGTTTGGAGAAACGAAAGCATAGAACAGGTAATAATTGTAGTAGCTAATAAAATAATTGACCTTAATAGAGTTAATAAATAATTATTAGGAGGAGTAAAAAAAATGATTGCTGCCTCTCTCCGACCATATTCTGCATCGCTATTGCGAACATGCTTCTTGAAAGAGTTTTCGGAGAAAGGAAATCAATGGATGGTGAAATAAGACCGATGGAGAGAAAGGAAAGCATTGGGGAAATAAGAAATACTGAAATACTGTATTAGATTTGGTCGGTGAAGGCCAAGATGTTCAGACACTCAAAAGAATAATAACACACACTTGACAGAAGGAACGGAGGATAATGGGAGGATAAAATATGGTTGAGAAATGAAAATGGTGAATATACGTAATGGTATAGATATAGTAGAATCTGTGCCAAGTGAAGAAAGGTGACAATAAATAAGAGAGAGATATCTGGAGTTATGCTATCGGAGAACCGGAAGAATGAAACAGAAATTAAAATGAGAATGTACATGACAGGGGAGACCTTTAATAAGAGCCTTGTATACAGCAGCCTGGTACTGGAGTTGGAGGAGGAAGGAAAAGACAATGCAAGAAGCGTTCTCATGTACGATGGTGAAACATGGACCTTGTGAAAGAGGGGGAAGGACGAGATTTGAAGCCTTTGTGACGTGGAGATCGTCGGAGTGAATGCAAGGGAAGATACAAGACACGATCGTAATTAAAATATTTACAAAACCTGACTGCTCGAAAAAGCTTAACTAAAGGTTAAAAACCGCTGCACGTACTTGGGAGGCACAACTACGTTTCTCACCGAAGAGGAAAATGCACAAACTTTGTCCTTTTCTGTGTTATGTGCTTATGTCACGCCTGTGGCAATATTATATTCCCTTTAGTTAAAATGTTTATAAGTGTGTGCGTGTGTACATATTTGGCATACATTACTCGGAATGATAAATGGATTCTAAAGATACTGAATTCATCACCGTACACACAAATCCTCAAAATATTAAACTCCCTTTTGGACAGTCCATTAAAAATGGTTGGACGGGGTAAGGACTTAGTTTGAGATGCTAAACAGGGTAAGATAGAATAAAATACTCGAGAACAGAAAAAAACTGCATTGGTCATGTTTTACGAGGGAAAGGGATTCGTAAAAAATTCATTGAGTAAACAGGAGAGGTTGAAAGGATAAGAGGAAGAAGAAGGCCGGAAATGTTAGATGAATTCTAGGTAGGAGACTATAGAGAGACCAAAGGGTGGGAACGTAACAATGGTGGTTTGCTCGACCTGTATCTTAGCAGTGCACCCAATGATGGTTCGTCTCCTATTTCAACAATAATCAGCCTTAATATTTCTCTGGGTAGGTGAGGCTAGATTTCACCTTCAACTCAGTCATATTTCCCTCAGTGTTTGACCCTTAGTCTGGCTTTTTTCACTTCGTTTCAAGAGAAATTAAATTATAACTAATTTCAGAAATGTAGCCTATTAGTAATATAGAACTCTAAAAACAATATATTCGTTTCCAATAGCAAAAATAAAAAATCATTTATCCAAGGTTAACTACAGTGAAATAATAAACCGGAAGCACGAAAAAAGACTTTTAGAAAGATTTTTCCAGAAAAATAATCACAGAAATGAATTGAAATTAACTTTTTGTTAGAAATAAAAAAAATATTTCTTTTTAAAATTCGCTCGATCCACAGCACTATACTTATGATTTCGTAAACTTCACGTGAATGTCAGAGATATTTCACATACATATGTATGCTTTTTAAGGGATGGTCATTCCTTGCACATCGCTTGTCATGACATATTAGGCACTTTTGAAATGTACCCTGTGTCCACTCGAGTTCTAAGAGATATCTCTTAAATTATGCATACATTAATAACATTCGTTCATTAATAACATATGTATGTTAAAAAATCAGTGGGGAATGAATACAGTGCAACAAAACATTTCATTTTGCTACGAAACTCCAATTTCGAAACTCTAATAAAAAGTGATACATGCGTAAATAATTCTTAAGTTTATGTTGCGACATTCTCCTCAGTTATTTGAATTGAAAAGTAAGAGTTTTCATCCAAACAATTGCTGAAACCCCAGACCATAGTCGTCCACCCGAAAGGAAATAATGCCCTAATAAACCATAAGCAAAATTCCTCCTGAATTCTCTTGTGTGGAAAGGTAATGAAATGGCACGCCATCCCTTTCCTCCAGAACCTTCACGTAATATAAGGACAGCCCCTAATAGAATTTGCCGTTAGCGCGATGTTTGACACCACCGCCGGGAAGTTGGGGGTACATCCGCGAGTAGTTGATCCGTCACCCTAGTGGCGACGCTGCATGCATCGGCGAGCCCCCTGTTCTCCCCGCGTTTCTGCGCCATCTGAGCGACCGGTTACCCAACTAACGATCTCGTCTTCGCCTCCCCTCTCTTCCGCAGAGACTAAGTTTTGCATTGTTCCAGGCGTCGGAGGGAGGGAATGGGAAGAGGGCGGGAAGGTAGGGGTTCTGGAAGTTAAGGGGCGGAGGAGAGGGGATTTGAGAGATCCCTTTAAAAGGGAGGTTCTCAAGGAAGCCGGCGGAGCTCCGCACTGGGAGCGTTTCACTACGTGTCTGTCACGTTTCCGCCGGCTAGAGGGGCGGGAAAGGGAACGTGTTGTTTACGTTCTCCGACTTGGGAGTGTGCTTTGGATACCGGCTTAGTGTACCTGTGTGCTGCTCTACGCCACCCTTTGTGCCTCCATTAGGGTGTTGACGTGTGCGAGGATGAATGAGAAGATTTTCGAGGGGATCCAGTTGTCACCTTAAAATAATTAGACGATCTCAACTCCGATCAAGTGTTAGTGTCAACAATCCCCACGCCTCCTCCTCTCTTCCACAATCCACCTTTTTGTGTTTCCCATTCGACATCGCTTCTTATCAGCGAGCAAGGGAGCCCTTTTCAAAACTATCACGGAAATGACTGTCGGTTGACACGACTTTTAAATGTACGGTGTTCCGATGTCAACTCGAAAGGTATAAGATCCATTCATTAGAAAATGGCTTGCAAACTGTTGAGATGACGTACATTTCCAAATTCGCCACCGAACTAAATGAGGAATGCCGTTTTTACGACGTGTCATTGTTTAAAATTTCCCAGAGTGTTCTGAGAATTTCTGACATTTATTTTTTGGCAGAATTCCTAGGACTAAGTGCGGTGCTCTTGTTAATTTCAGTGTGTCGGCGTTTACCTCAACTCTTATAGAAAACGAATGCTACGTCTCCATTTCATTGAAAGGATAAACATGAACCTCAGGTCATCTTTGTCTTCCTGACGGCTCATGGGCATAGTAGCGAACATATCAATGCTGGAATGACAGTTTAGGCAAACATAATCATTTAAGCATATCCTACTATTCTCATATCTCTTCCCACGTGTGTCATAGTAGAGAATTTCGATTATCGCCACGTGCTTCAATCGTAGGTCACTCACCGCTCTTATTTACTCTCTGGACCTCTTGGCGCTTGTCCTCTACATTGAAGTTACGGGACCAGGATTATAAAAAAACTAATTGGTTTTCGAAGGATGGAGATAGGATCATTTTCCGATGATCGAAACCCTTTTCCTTCGCTTCGTTATCCAACGCAATGAAACCCGAAGTGGTTTCACCGGCTGTCCGCCCTCCGCCCTCCCGGCCGATACACCATCTCCTCCGCGGCGGAATATTCTTTCGCTCGGCCATCACTCGATCTCTCTGTCGACATGCACAAAATAAGTTCACGCTTAAATTTCCAATAAGTATCGCACAGTGATTTGTTAGTTTCTGCCTCCACAAGGACATTAAGGTTTGACGGACTAATGTGTCAAGTGATTAAGAAAAATAAGCAAAATCACGGAAGACACGAGAGAGGAACAAGAGCATCATCCAGCGGCGGTGAGGAGACAATCCCTTTCGCCGGACGCAAGAATCCTCTCTGAGCGCTCTGTCCCTTTCCCTAGTTTCCAGAGAGGATCCCTGGGGTAATTCTTTCGAACCCTTTGTCTGTTTGCTGCATCATCCATCTCCCCGCCTTGTATCAAGCGCGCGAGTGATCGTGTCGTGAACCCTAGGGAAATCATTCGTTCGACTCCCTGAAAATTCTCTGCGAACTGCCCTAACGTGGTGGTGGACTCCGACCAATCAACATTTAATTAATTGGTAACCCTGTGTCGATCTGCTACCCTGAACAACTACTGGGGTTTTCACCATTTCACCTAGTCACTAATCATTTGATGACGTGTTTTTTGTGGTAACAAAGGGTTATTTTATACTGAGAAGTACAATGACTGTAGGCATGACATCGTGAGATTATCGTTTGTCCCATCGGTACGATTCTTTTGGGTGAATTGATTGGGCCTCAATAGACAAGTCAGATTTTATGCCGCGCTGGTTGTGTCCCAGACTGTCTTCACTCAGTGGCCACCCCAAAAGGCGTCGGGCATTGAAGACCAAGTGAGCTCTCTTCCCCTTTAGATACGTTTCGGCAAAATTTCCCCAAAGTCCATAGTAAAATCGTGTGCCCGATTTCCATCGGATCTAAATCTTGTGCTGTCCTGAGTTCATCCAGCCCCTTGCTTCCCAGGGGACCGTCCTCCAGTAGGGCCCGGCCCAATCACAGCTTCCAGTAACGCGGGTGTTGTCAACCGAGTCTGATGGCGGGGGCGATGCATGTCTCCTCCCGCCCCTGGCCCGTCCCGTCCATCTTACTCCTGTTGCTCGTCGCCTTCCCCTCGGCTCCCCCCGAGTGTCGGGCGGCCCTCGTCGTCCCTCCCGAGGGAGCGCAGACGACGCCCCCGGAGGCCGGGACCTGGGCGGCGGGCGGTCCGGGGTCAGCGGAGGGAGACCGGAGGTCATCCCCGCTGAGGGTGGCCCAGTGCAGAGCGCGCTGCCTCCGAAGGGTGAGTCCCTCTTCCCATCAGTCTACCCTCGACTCCCGTCCCCTCTAAAATTACTAGTGCACTCCGATTACGGACGTGCGTGGATCGTGAGTTTCGTAAAAGTATGACGGTCACGATGTCGACAATTTTCAGTTCCTTTTTTTAATGTCGTGACGTCATTCAATCCACCCAATTATTTACTTATTTCGTGAGGATGAAAATTTTTGTTTTATTTTTGCTATAATTGCCTCTATTATTAGTGAATGTCGAGCTGAACTTTTGGTAATTATGCTTGATTCAGACTCTTGACCTTTTACCAAATCACGATTCGTAATTACCCTTTTCAATGAAATATGTTATCTAGTGAAAAATCATTTGATTAAAATTACCAATTAATTATTTGTTATTTATCTTTAATTTTGCCAAACGATATGGGTTCTTGCTATAAAAATCAAGTAATGCGCGGAAAGGGCAGTCTATTTTGATTTTCCAGTAAAAAAAATCGTGTATTAATGCAGAGAAAAGACAGTGTTTTGTTAAGTTTCAAGTTTGTTGATTGTGTGTTAAGAGTTGGGACTTATCCGTCCCTTTTTGGGCTTTTAGGGTACAAAGGTTCCTCAACTTTCGCGGACGTCGAGTCACCTTGTCAGAAGTTTTTACCTCGAATTCCAATTTCTAATTTACTTTCAGGACAATTAATTAATCCGTTTCCAGAGTAAGAAATTTTGAAAAAAAAATAAAATATTGATATGGTTTACCATTGATTGGTATAATTTTCTGAGAAAAAGTCGTCAACATAGAAAAAAAGTGTATTGTTTGTTTGAAAAGTATCAAACAAACACATTTACAAGTATGATAAGCCTTTGCCTGACATTTAATATGCACAGAGAACAGCTGCACTACTGAATGTTTGACTTTGAGCGTGGATAAACCGGTATACAGAGAGAGAGTTGAAGGGTGACGATTGAAGTGTTCTCAGAAAAATGCATATGCACTATGCGCTCAACGACATTCTCGCTAGTGCACTCCTTTGAGTAAATGAAATGTACTTCTGCGCAACAACTTACTTCGTAAATATTAGCCTTATTTTATTTGCGGACGACGCGGTGATTCATAAAAACCACTAGTTTCGACCACTTTCCCTCAACAATTTCGACAAGATTTGGGATTGGTTCGAGGAATAGGACTTAGAATCAAACCTTACAACATGTCAATTAATAACATGCCAGGGAAAAAGAAGTGGGAAACAACACCGCGTACAAAATTGACGTGATCAAACTGCAATATTTAGGAAATATTACGGCATTTGGGCGGCCTTCACTGAAACACACATGAAACGAGCGTGTTAGGAATATTTTTGGAGCCGCCTAAGAAGAAACGTTGTAAGAGTCGAAGGAAAATATAATGGAATAGTGAGAGAGAGATGTTACTTTGCACTGGTGAGGTCGCCTTTGGACTACGCGGCAAATGTGTGGGTCCTGTCGGAGAAGGAGTAATTATGGATATTGAAAAGATGCCAAGAAGGATACCGATAGGTATGTGAAGAAATGATAAGGCTAATAAAAAGTTATAGAAACACTTTGTTTAACTTGTGATACCAAAAAAATCACTAAGGTCCGGCATTTTATCGACAGCTGGGGCAATTCAGAAATAATGATGGAGAAGGGATGGCAGCACCAATAGATTCAGGGACTATTTCTTTCTTTGTACTACCACTCGCAATCACGACAAAAACAAATCTATACAAATTAAAAACTACAGCCAGTGAACTTAGCTACGAACGATGACCTCTAACGGAATGTTGGTGATCTGAAACCCCTTGCCACACTTCTCTTTTGTGACTTGAAGGGTACGGAGTCCATTAGACGTAGGAATTCGACTACAATGTTGCGTGCGCTAAGTAGTCTGTGATAGAAAATTATTGCGGTTTGTTTTTCGAGAATAAGTTCAAAAATATTAAACTAAAAACGGAGTTTGGCAAAAGATCTTTTCCCGAAAAGTTCATATTTCGAGCGATTCTTAAGTCAGGGTAACACTATAGCCTGTAGTTTTCATTTTTACATCATTGATCACTATTTGGGTTGACTTCGACGTGGATAGGGTGTAGAAAATGTTTTCTAATCAACCAGTTTTTTCTAGATAGATCTTCATGAACAGCAATTTTTTATAATTTTCCTCTTCTGTTTAAATTTTAATTCAATCATTTTTTTCAAACTTTCCTGAGCGAAATTTTAGAGTACTCAATACATTAATGTTATTCTTTGTATAATAATTATTTCGCAAAATCTCATTTATATTCTCCCTCTCTCTATCTCTCTCTCCATTAATGCTACGCATTTCCCTGAATGCGGAGTCCGGTAAAATCCTCTTAACGTCTTACAAAGGAAAAATATAAAATTTACGTGAATTATTTGGCATGAAGAAAATGCGTTGGTTTTGGGTTAAGAGGAGCTCTTGCTTCCCACATTAATTCCTGGGCGACTCCCCGGAGCGTATAAATTATTAAAATTTCTTCATAGATAACGCGCTCATAAACAAGCAACTCCGGAGAAAACGGTAGCGGAGGGTAAGATGGGGACTCGAGAGCCATAAATATGTTGGATATATGACTTCTAAGAACAAATGAGCGCTCTTAGACCGCCGTAAGTGAATTGAAAGCCCATGATCGACAGTCGTCACCTTATTGCTCAAAGTCAGGCCACGGCTATAATTTGAATTATCTCGAAACTCATTTATCAATTCTGTAGACAATTTGAACTGAAAAAATACATTTGAAACGTCACACAAAGACCATCATTGAATCAAAAGCTAACCCAAGGTCGTTTAAATTACATGAACATGGTTAGATTTGCAATTATCCTTGTTTATCTACTCGAATTTCCGCTATTTATATTAATGGAATACTATATGACAATATTTTTCTAGGTTTAAATAAGAAAATTGCGTTCCTCGAAGTTTAGGAATCCCACATTGTAAAAGTTATTCACCTTGATCTCTCGATCGAGGGATCTGGGTTCGAGTCTTGAGCAAGACGAATGATTTTGACGCTGTGAAATTCGCGCATTTCGGAGCGCACGAGCGAATGACCCCGTTGGGATTACTTTAGCAGCATCTCCCGCAGTCATTTGAATGAGTATTTATCCACAATGTTTTAGTGCAAGTCATTTACTTTTTAAGCTATTTTATGCTCAGTTATCCGCAGGGTTTGTGCTTATGATGGCGAAGAGAGGTGATTAATTTTTTTGTATGAATATTCAATACTTAACCAAAAATAACTCGCTCTGCCTAGGTTTGTTGCTGGTTGAAGTTATTTTTTGCGGGTAAATAAAATTCGTCCCCTCGTACATTTTGCGGCATCATCTACATATACAAAATACCTCGCAAGACGCCATAAGGGCGAGTGACGGCGGGAGGGTGTAATGTAAGAGCCCACAACCAAGTATCCAGAAATATTAGGTCATGCACAAACTTGAGAACATGTGTGCTCATATACAACTGTGATGCATATATATATATATATATATATATATATATATATATATATATATATATATATATATAGCGGGTCGCGGTGGTCTAGCGGGTAGAGCGTTGGACTACTGACCGGAGGGTCCCGGGTTCGATTCCCGGGCAAGGCACTTTGGGCACCTGCAGCTCCACCCAAGCTAGTTGATTTTTCGGGTACCAGATCTTTCTGGGAAACCATAACCGGCACAGGGAAAGGAACTGGCCCCCCTACCCTGATGTGTGAATATTCACACGCCGTCGGGCTTGGTACATGGGTGAGCTCTACCATCACCTACTAAACCGACCTTCGGGTTGATTACTGTGTTTATGGTTTATATATATATATATATATATATATATATATATATATATATATATATATATATATATATATATATATATACACCCTAACATCACGCAATAATTGCTACGCTTGATCAATTCATCAAGTTACATATAGTGTTCAAATAAATACATTTTTCCAAGGTCATGGGCAGGAATTGATTATGATTGCATTTAGTGCCTGGGAAGAACGAGTACTTGAATTTTTGCGTGATGTTCTCTGTCTCTCTCTTGTTATATCACGGTGGTCGAATCTACTTATGAAATTTGGTGCCATGATAATTCGCTCGGTTTCGTGAGAAAACACAGGTATTCTGCACATTTTCTAAAATTATTAAGTCATGCATTTATTTTTGGTGAATCGAGAGTAGCACTCTGCTATTATCGTTTTTTTTTCTGTAGACTACTTTGTCTTCAAATAATATTACATTGTCGCCAGCGTGGGAGCGTAGGTGGTTAATGTATAACAAGAAGAGTAGGGGCTCCATAACACTTCCCTGGGAAACTCGAGGTTACGTCTGCCTCTAATGACCTCAACCCTCTTGCTTCCGGTTAGATAAGTCTCTAATTCAGTTAGTCACTTTTTCGTAAGCACCACAATGTATCTTAGCTTTTGTATTAGTTTTCCGCAAGGGATCTTGTCGAAGGCTTTTTTGAAAACTGAAATTCAGCGTCCATTTGTGAGCTCCATTCCCCCGATTTCAAGTTATTAATAATGAAAAGTTCCTGTTGTCTTTTGCCTGATATTTTTTCCTAAACCCATGCTTATTACGGCAGAGTACGTTCCTACTGGGGAGAAAGGCTATTAAATTCCTAATAATGACATGCTCTAACATTTTACAAGATATCAATGCTAAAGGAGTCGTTCTGTAGAACTGGAGTCCTCCCTATCGCCCTCTTTGTAGAAAAGGGTTGTTTGAACTAGCTTCCAGTCGCGAGGCAGACTTCTATCTTCTTGTTGGAAACGGTTTTTAAATGTTTCAAAGTCCTGCGCAAGTTAACTTAGTATTCAAGTGGGGATTCCTTCCGTACCTGGGACTTTCATTTGGTTTTACATTTCGGAGCTGTTTTTCTATTCCTTCCTGAGACAATATATCGTTCATGAGCAGGTGTGTGGGAGACTTCGTTGGGCAACACCAATATTTTTGTCGTAGACGTTCTAAAATAATTATTTAGCATATAGATCTTTTTCTACTTTGTCTGAAACAATTTTACAATTTCATACTTTTAGATAACGTGCATTTGTAGGCTTCCCTTTTATTTCTGTGGCGCAAGACCCACAGCATATTTGATTCGCATAATGGATTACATAACTTTAGATTACGTAATTCGCATGTAAAAGACTTTACGCATAATCTTGCAATGTAATAATCGCTAATGTATAAAATTTATTTGAAAAAATTGAGTTTTTCTTCTAACATTTTCAGAACGTTTTCCTCATTACTTTTAGAACTGCTTTTCAAGAAAAATTAAGTGTACCTTTGTTTCCCTAAAATTGCTCTACTTCCCCGTTGCACCATCGTGATTACTTATTATCGCTTTGTAAATGGTGAGTAGTAAACTACTGTCTACCGTCGTGCGTAGTCATTGAAAACTTTTTCCAAGAGTGCTCTTTGTCAGCACTGTGAATCTCCAGCGTAATTGTTTGCAGTTCCAGTCTTAAATTCTCCCGAAGGTCATTTCAGTTCCCTTTATTGAATAGATAAACGTTACAATTTCTTTTAATCATTTTCACGAAATTAGTTTTTATATTTCTTAAAATATACATATATATTTATATACTTTATATATATACAGATACATATATATATATATATATATATATATAATACATTATTAGGTAATCTACCGGTTAAGGTAGGTTTTTGGATGGACACAACTATCAAATAAAGATTTTGTAACTCCAAATAAAACCCAAACCAGCAACCCATTCTACAACAGGTCTCTCTTCATCTCTGTGTACTTCTTTTCTCCCTTCATCCATTTTTCCTGCCTCCGTAGGATATCTTCCAACAAACCACTCTCCTCACCCACCATATATATATATATATATATATATATATATATATATATATATATATATATATATATATATATATATATATATATATAGCTTTTTGATCTCTATAACCTCGTACTGGCGATTTAACTGTTAGTTGTAACGAGAATTTCACCAACCCAACAAGGTAGTTTTAAGAAATCGTGGTTTTGTGTGTTTTTCATACGCAACAACTACTCTAATTAATTTTCGGTGATAGAAAATATACTGCCGTTATGCTTGGTGTAGATTTAAAAAAATTGGTCATCGTCTTTTGAGAGAACATCTATGTTGGAGTCAGGAGGCGTGCAGAATGAAAAATTAATAAACCTCTATGATTTTAATTCCGGACGTAGCGCCAACAATTTTCATACTGTTGTCGTCGCATTTATAGCGAGTACCATGGAGTTGTGGGTTAACACCGATGAATACTGTTCTACCTATTCTATAAGGTCTATATTTTCAGTAGATTATGAAAGTATAATGACCAATCGGAAAAAACCTTGCTGTCTGCCATATCTTCATTAAGCCACGTACTTTCATTTGTATTTCATGTACCCATGAAAATATCTTGGTGCTTTTGAAGACGTATAGTATTCTATGTCCGACCTTTTATTTTTATACCTCAGTATTTAAATGCAATAATATGAACCACTCTATCACTTTATGTTTATTAGAAGTGAAATTACAGGAATATTATTATTTCCTTTTCAAAAGCTGTAAAGTATCTACTCCAATTTGTCTTAAGAAATTAAACTTGCTATTTATTTCTACAAAAGAGGACCTACGAGCTGAACTACCTTCTAAATGAGGTAAAATCTCGTCATGTTTTGGTGAACTATCCTACTGACTTTTAATAATAAAACCACTTTACTTTTCCACATAAACTTTTTAATTTTTACTACCTAGGTTTCGTTATAACATAACATCATCAGGTCTGATGATGTTATGTTATAACGAAACCTAGGTAGTAAAAATTAAAAAGTTTATGTGGAAAAGTAAAGTGGTTTTATTATTAAAAGTCAGTATGAAGATTTTCCACCAAGTTACGCCAGAAACGGTTTTATTGAACTATCCTATATGTTATACACTGTAACGACGCGTAAACATTAAACTTTAGGATAATTTGTTTGTTGAAATACGTGTACGTTTACCAAACCGCAAAACAGAACTAGACTCATCACCGTTCTCAATGAATGTGATCATCCTCGGTTGAATATACGTGTATCATGGTGGAGCGCATCATCTTCAAATGTTATATTATGATGGTACATAGAAATAAGTTTCGTGTACTTCTTCGGTTTTCTAAAAGTTTCTGAATCAATAAATAATTACTTTTATGAATTTTAAACGCACTCCAAATTTATTACCGGCTGCTAATTCGTTTTTATTACATTTCACAGCCTTGAGGAGTTTCATTGATTGGTCATTCTTCCATAACGTACACTGCTGGACTTAAACCTTCATTTTTATTTATTTTACCCAATACTAATTCTCTTTCGCCGAAGATAACAATTCTTTCGCAAATCCCTCATTTGGTTCACTTATTCGTCCTATGACTTCCTCTTCGAAACTTTCCTTTCATTTTTATTGCCATCAAATCTGTCTGGGAAATACAAATAGTGGGAAAATATTAGAGTGAAAAGTTCAAGGGACGGAGTTATTCCACGTTTGGTTGCACCTCACTTTGAATAGGTACACTTCGAAAGTTTGGGACTCCATCCAGGAAGACTTAATTTTGGATTAAAATGGATAGACTGCCAGTTTGATGACGAATCTTTTTGAGAAAACTGTGCGGCGTGATGTTATTATTGGAAAACCCTGGCAGGGAGAAACTGGAAGCATAAAGATTACAATCATGACCTAAAAATATTTGATAAATACAGATAGTTTTTAACTCTGAAACTGAAGAAATTATTTCAGCGCCGCATTACAAATGGTAGTTAGGACCTCAGTGGTAGGTTGAAAGAACGCGCAAATCTTTGCATGGACGTGTTAGGCCACCATCTATTCTATTTTTAAACCACTACGTAAATCACGTAAACATCGTGCTCCCAAGATCCACCGAAAGGTCACTTGAGATGAGGGCGACGTAATACCATCCGTTATATATATTAAGAATATTATACT
Source organism: Hetaerina titia (assembly GCA_037158775.1). NCBI lineage: Eukaryota > Metazoa > Arthropoda > Insecta > Odonata > Calopterygidae > Hetaerina > Hetaerina titia. The sequence continues at coordinate 78,288,871 of CM073774.1, read as the reverse complement.
GTTAGTAACTACTCCATTGAATAATACTAAGAAGTCAAATAAGTAAATCCATTATGAAGGGCGGACTGAATTACAACGCAGTTAATAATTACCTGGTAGCATTTTACTCATGAAGAGCAGACGATTAAAAAATACTTTATACATCCAACTTTGTTTACATGACCCCCCACCAATCGACCTAAGGACGCGTGGCGTTGGGCGTTAGGACGACATCCATGGCACATTTATCAACCGAGTGAAAATTATCAGTAATTGTTTTTCCTTGGCATAATTCATGGGAAAAACACTTGGAAGCATAGGTAACGACAAATGGATATTCCCGAATGTCAATAATCACCAATCATCAATTAATTCAACCTTGACCTTACACCCTCTGCCACACTTCCTCTTGAAGGTTAGGATGGTAAAATTCAGATGTAGACCCTACCCAGAAGGAAATATGAGGTGTTTTCAAGTTCTAAGGTCATCAATTTCACCAAAATGCAACTTCAATTGAGTGAGACTTGCGGTGATTGCGTTATCGTGGTGAACAATTTGCGTTCTTGGGTTCAGGAATTGAAATAAGACCGAACGTTTTAACGTGATAACGAATCCAAAAAGACTCGGCTACGGATCAGCCGGTTTTTCCAGAGGGTAAAAATGTCCTTGTACTGAAGCGTTCTAAACGGCTAAGGAATCATGGCGTCTTGCTCATCTATAGGAGGGTGTGTTCGTTTATAAGGAGACAATGTTGAAGAAAACAGGAATTTCAACTTTTTGGTTGTACTTTGTCAGAAAAAATTTAAATATATTAGAAACAGAAGGCTTGGGGTAATTTCGTAATCAAACAAGAGAGAGAGAGAAAAGGTGCTCTTGGTGTGTTCGTCTATGAGGAAATTATTTTGAGAATAGCAGGAATTTCAACTTTCTAATTTGAAGCATTTTGTCCGAAAAAATTAGGATATCTTAGAAACAGAACGCTCGTCATAATTTCGTAATCAAACAAGATAGAAAGAAAAGGTGCCTCATTTCGAGAAACTTCGTCATGAATTGAAAGAAATCATCAGTAAATTATTGATCATTCTGCATTGTAAGTCTATTAAATTTTTTTTCGCGAGTCCCCGCTGTCTTTAGAGCATATTTGCCAAAATGCAACGTTCCGTCATCGGGAACTGGCAAATGTTCTCAATAGGCAAAATGAGGCCTTTTGAGTTTTGAAAAAATGCTCAGGACACTGCAGTAAATCCCGAAAATATTATATATTGAAAACACTGATCTGTGTGAAATCCTCCAATCCATAAGTTTAGATTCATTGGATTCGTCCATTGTTCATAGGAGATATTAATTTAATTTCGTAATCTTCAACGTTCGTACTTGAGAGGGATTGCCGAGGAACTCACCCGTCGAAAATCTGCAGCTTTCGCTTTCACAAAGGGAATTTCAGATTGCCGCAGCATTGTCGGGGAAAAAGGGAGCGAAATTTGCGTGGCTGAATCCACACCTTGAAGGATTTAGGCAGAGAGAGAGAGGGAGAGAGAGAGAGAGAGAGAGTTGGGGGAAAAAACGCGTGAATATGCAGAGGAAAGGATTTATGTTGTGCCGGAGAGTTACAGCGGGGTCCCCGACAGAGCGTACAGCCTCGAAATCGCATATCCTCACCCCTGGGGTGAGACTTTCAGTGGGTTTATATGAGATTAGTAGCTCACGGAGCATATCCACAGCGTGAGGAAGGGAGGATTTGGCGGATTCAAGGCGGGGCAAGGTGAGGGGAGGGAAGAGGAGTAGGTAATTTTCTCATAGAATTCCTCATCACTGAGAGAATTTACCCTTAAATCTATCTCTGCCTGGTGTGGATAGTGTTGAATTTTGAATGTGAGCTATGTGGATTGCGTTTAATCATAGCTTAGACTATACACAGAATTGGTATCATTCCGATGAAGATTCACGAGGGAATAAAATGGATAAATAAAATAAGGCTACTACATCAAAATGCCGTTTGCTGGTCAGCTAAAATGTTCACCTGTGGAAACTATACTTTTTCTAACTATATATCAGTAGCCGAATAGCCATAGAGAATGGGGCTTAGCTAGCATCATCATCATCATTGTAATATGTTATCAAGTCGGGAATCGAATTTTCAAAACAGTCTAAAATATATCCCCTTCCTTGCCGATCTCTTCATTCATTCATAACTCCTTTCACCACATCTTCCACGAACCACTTCTATTCTAGTAGTCTCGGTATGTAATTCTAACCCTCCATGTTTCCTTCTGTTATGATCTCCAGTGAAATATCGTGCCTCCGGATGTGCCCAGTTGGTTTCCTTCTTCTTCTTAAGTGTTCTCCATAGACCTCTTTCTTCACCAGTCTGTTCATAGTATTTCTCCACTTGTTACTTCGTCTATACATACGTACATTTCATTTTCACCATTCTCCTGAAGCCATTTTCTTTCACCGCCACCGCTCTTCTTTTAGCAATCTTACTTTTGCGTAAAGTTTACGAGTCTGTGGGGGAATTCTTTTCCCTATTTTTATTGCGGTTTTGCTGAAGGATATAACGTTTCCCGAAAAATCACACCGCTGTTACTCAGCCTGGAGTTAACCGGAGGCTACACCCGGGTTTTGAAGTCGTGGCTTACTGAGCCGAAAACCCAACCATGTAAAAACTAAGCTAACCTAGATATGGAACAATACTGCAAGTTAAGTACACACATATACTCATGTATTGGTTGAAATTCAGATACGAAATTTAAAAATAAAGGGTCGACTAGAATACGCGACAGAGGTATTTATAGTAAGTTAAAAAGAGTATTATTTGAGATATGCGTCGAACTTCTTTAAGGTCGTATTCTGATATTTATTGCCATTAGCGACATCTAACAATAGTATCAAAATTACGACGTTTGTTACTGCAAACCCTACTGTCATCTTTTTGTAATATGTTGATAAAAGCTAACAGTAGTTTTAGTACTTTTTCGTACTCGCGAAACTAGTGGTGGAAATCGGAACCCACTCAATATTTCACTTTCGATGATAATGGTCAATACTGTTGACTTGTCGAAATATCCTGAATAAATATCGATTATTTGGGACTCAAAATCTACCGTTAAATGTGTTAAATAATATTTATTGTAGTATTTTTTTATTAAAAACATGCATTTAACAGAATTTCACAAGTTATAATTCTAATTTATTCACTAGAATGACAAGAGTGGCGCTAAATAATTACGAGAAAGAACTAGGGTCGGTTTATTCACGAGATATGTAAAAAAACCGGAAATTTTAAGTATAAATTCTCGGGGGGTCGACCGACACATGAGATCGACCGATACACGAGTATATACGTAATTTTATTTTTCGTTCACAAATTACCTAACCTCCTCCCCCGGCTTCCCATCTGATGAACCCTGTGTCCGCTCAAGGGGATTCGGGTACCTCCCTGGCCACTGGGAAAAGGGACGCAATCCCCTGGGGGAGGGGGGTGGAGGAGACGGACAGGGGTCATTCCGGTGGTCACCCTCCGGACCACCCACGGGCCACATCCACTGCGGGAGCACATGTCCCTCCCATCAATCACTTAGTTAGTTGACATTCTGTAGTCCCAAAGAGGAGGGAGGAGGATGGGCAAGAAGGTGCCCGGTGAATCATGCATCGAATGAGGCGAAACGCAAAGGCCCCGCGCCCCCTTAACTCTCGGCAATAGACGGGAAATCCTTTGGTTTTTGGAAAGAAAGAAAATCGCAGTTCCTCGTAACTTGGACGAATAGATAAATATTTAGAGCGCATATTTAATAACCGTACTTGGAATAGCTTACCTCGGTAAATGAGATCTGAGTATTGACTATCAAAACATGAAATATGAAAATAAAACATCCATGGGATGTTTTATTTTCATAAGTTAGGAATATTTTGTTTTAAATGTTCACCCACATACGAAGCATTTTAGAAGTTGGTGAAAGTATAAGGAAATAAAAAGAAGAATCGCGTAACGTAAAGAAGCATTCACGAAGAGGCATGAATTGATTGCAGACACCATAAGTAAACGTATTAAGGAAATACTTGTGAAAACTTTAATCTGGAGCGCAGTTTTGCATGGTTAATAGACTTGTTCGTTGAGACAGGAGGATAAGTGTAGATTGGAGGTTTTCGAGATGTGTGTGTGGATAATAATTAAATAATGAAAGAGACGGAAAGGAAAACAAATCAAGTGCTAAGCATGGTCGGGGAGGAGAGAAGGTTGTTGGTAGAAGTTCGTTCAAGGCAGGACAAGTGGGGGATGGAGATTCGGAGAGGAAATAAGATGCTGAAGATGGTAACAAAGGGGAGAATGTTAATAAGTGCGGTGAAGGGAGAAAAATTATAGAACTTTTGGATGAATATTTTGTGAAGGCATAGGTGTAGTGTGTTGTGACTGGGTCCATCGAAAGCTTACCTTTACTCGGTGCTTTAGTTGATAATTATTTTAATATTAAATTAAAATCATCTATATTAACATTGTGAAATGAATTTTAATACCATAATACATACAATAAAGTACAATCAATATTGGATCAAAGGAAACGATATGTTTTATTTCCTTTGAATGAGAGAAGGAACGTTTGAAACTAGTTTTCATTCTTCTCTGAAGATGAAACACAAAACTTTAATTAATAATATCTAAAAAAATATGACACACCTCTGTTTATTTATTTCACAAAACGGTGAACAAACTTATTCTTTTTTTGAACTGAACGTACTCTCTTGAGTTTTGACCAGTATGAACTTGACTCAATCGAATTCTCGAACACGAATACAAAATATACTCCCCATTTCAATAAATTTTGAAGGGGTCTTTTTCTGAATTTAATTTACGTGAATTTCTCGCTGTACAGTAAAGAGCATAGTAAGGTTTAAACACACCCATAAGCTTTATGTAGTGTAGCAGGAAATCCTGTGAGGACAATACGTCGCGTAAAATGTGTAGTTTTGAAGAAAATGTAGTCAAGAAAACGTAATAATAAAAATAATGTTTAAATTATGTATTCTCTAATCAAAATTAACCAAAAACAAAAACAATAAGACTAACTTTATTAAGAAAAATTGTACGATTTCAAAGGATAAAAGCCCAATGCTATTCTCAATATTGTGTTTGATAGTGAAAAGTCTATCCGTTCATATTGTCACTGTCTATCCGTGTGTAGACATTGGTGAATAGCTTTGCCGTTAATAAATATTATATTATATTAATTATTTCGGTTTCCAAATCGTACGCAAGGTAGCTAGCTTCAAATAAAATGAAAAATAAAGTTATGCATTATGTTTGTTCGTGAAAAAGTACAATCCGTAGCATTATCTATCGCGCGGGTGTTACTCCACGTCATACCACAAGAGAATTGTTAGGCTGTACCCCTCTGTGGAAGTCATGGGCACCGTAGTGGCTGTTTTCAATGTGTTTTAGCCTTGAACTTTTTATTTTCTCCTCTCAAAACTTACTTTAAGGACTGGCTCGTGTTTCGATGCCTTAATTATATTTCTGTTCGTCAAAGATAATCTTGCCCATGATTCTGTTAAGAGCTTAAGAGATTTCGTGATTGTTTCCAGAGGATGTACAGGTCCAAGTTCATTATTTCCGACTCCTTGTTTCAATTTTTCTCCTTTGACGTATATTCTGAAGCAAGAATCGAAATGGGTCCACGGCTCGTTCCAGGTAGTGGGGTACTCGATATCTCGGGCCGATCGCCCGCCGACACCCAACCTCCGCCGACACGCTCCCGACCGGCGGCGGGCGCCGCTTTATCTAAATGACATCGGCCCACGGGTCTAACCTTAAGAAGCTCCCAGTCTTCGGTCTGCCTTAAATATCTCCATTATTATAAATGACACGGGCAATTCGAACCTTGGCCGTCGAATCAAGTAGATGAGCGTAGATTTGTAGGCATTCGGAATGTGGGTGCGGATAGGAGTTGAGAAAAAAATAGACGGAAAGGAGAACGAACGAAGACGTTCATGGGAATGGGTTTTGGAAGATTTTTGGAAGAAATTCGAAGAAGGTGGAATTGGTTGAAACTTATGCTGAGCGGTAATGGAATGTATGAGGCTGTAATTTAGGGGAGCGAGTATTGGGTGATCGAGGCAGGGGAAAGAAAATATTATGCGTTTTTGACGGAATGTTAAGAGGTAAAAAATACGCGGAAAGTAAAAATAGAATTTTTGAGTGCTGGAATTTTAGGTATTTAGTGCCAACATATAAAGTGTATACTTTTTCTAAAAACTCGTTTCCTGTTACTGCATCACCTTTCGGTTCATGTACTATCTTAGGATAAAAATGATACCGACCACCCGCCATTTTTGTTGCACAGGCAGTGCTATCCTACGTTATTTTAAACGGAAAGAAATAGAATGGAAGTGAAAAGTATAAATTTCGTTTAGGGTTCCTCTCCGATCATCTTTAGCGGTTGTATTATTAATGGCCAACGCCAAAAAATTTGGAAATATATTTTTTTCCGAGGAGACTTATTCTGACAGCATATATTTATTGAGAATATAGTCGGGGTAATCCCACTTAAAACCTATAGGTTTAAAGTGGACTCACCCTGGTGAAATAATGGCTTCGCACTCTCTTGCGTGAGTAAAGGGGGAGGGGAGGCGGGAAATGAATGGGAGAGCGGTGGAGAAGGCAAAGGAGAAGAGGGAATCCATGGAGTGATGAACAATCTGGGTTACGTTGTGGCTGATCTTCTGAGAGGATTGAAGTGGGTGTCTTGGACCACACCCTGAAACGCAAAGCTTGGGATCACATACTAAAGAGATCTAGGGATCAACGTCATTTTTTGGGCGGACCCTGAAAACTATTACCTATCATTATCATGGGTTGGTAACTAGAGAAAGAGTAGTAGGTACCGGTGCCTTTGTACTGGTTTCGAATTTCATTGTGGAACGAAGTCAAATTATCGATATCTAGGTACGTATCAGGTATTGTCCCTTAGGGCGGCTTACGGGGCATTGTGCAGATGTAGATGCGTAAAACTATAAAATATAGACCTGGATTTTTTTAAGATTTTATAGGTGTTTTGTAGTCGTACTAACAAAGATTGTGTGTCTGGATCCTAACGTGACACATAACATGTGGTGCATTGAAAATATCAGCTTGTTCATTAAAGAATAACTTTCCATCTCTAATTAAAATGCCCTGTATCCACGTTTCCTGCCTCCATTAGATTTCTTCCAACCTGTGAGTTTTTCTGGGACAAAATGGCTCATTACTGAAAATTAAAAATCGATTTTTAATACTTTAATTATTTTTAAGACGCACAGACGTACCTGTACTTATAAATGAAGTCATTTTTTGTTCCTGAATGTTAATAATTCTAGTGGCCTTTATCAATATAACACAATGCGATTTCAAGACGTTTTTAAATTAGAGTATTGCATTTTTCAATGCTCTCATATCTCTTTTCCTCCATTTGGTCACCTAAAGTTGCTGTATTCTCGTTGCATTACAGTAGAAATATGCCAATCGATGCCTCATATTGCATAATTTTTCCGGGCCCAATTTTCAGCAGCCAGTCTTTTCCACTTTTTTATTAGAAAAATTACAATTAAGCTCTCAGCTATGTTCCAAACTTCTTAAAATGATGTTTTCCTAAAGATAAGTTGTAACTATTGCTTTGTTCACTTATTTTATTATTACCTATTTGTGTTCGATCGTTTTGGATAGATTATGGATGGACACGGACTGAATATCACTACAATTTTTAGCTCCGTTGGTATCTTTTGTCTATACCTTCATTCCATCCAACATGCTTATACTTTTCTATAATTTCCTCTCTCCTGCTTAACGTTATCTCGCATATCACAGCTCTCAGCATTCCATCCCTAATCAAAATGCTCTGTATCCACGTTTCACACCTCCATAGGATTTCTCCCGACGACCGTCTCTCCTCCTCCGCCACTCTTGGTACCTGTCTGCTTTCTTTTCTGTCCATTTCAACTAATTAACGCGTATTATCTTGTATGCATGTTTCCACAACTAACAAAACCACGCTCCACATCGAAGTTTTGACGAGACTTCTCTTAACATATTACTGAACATCGCTGTCATCAATTCCCTCATTGTGAAAACTTCGCAACTTAACGCGGTTCGTCCCTTTATGCCACTACCAGTTTGACCATCATTGTTCAAAACTCTTTCGAAATTTGTAAGATTTTCTACATGCACTAGTTTATGGTATCTTATTATATTTAACTTAGTTTTCCTCTCTCTCAAGAACCTCATAAAATTTTTCGCTTACATTATTCCTCATTCCACATCCATCGCATTGTCTTTCCAATGTACATACTCAGCATACGCAGCAGTAATATTAGCACCTTGGCTGGCTGGCCGACCAAATCATGGCCAACAAAAAGGTAACTGATTTTGTGAAAACCCCATCGACCATCATTCTTATCTCCAGTTCATCTCAATGCCTTTTTTGGTTCTTTTTTTATTTGAGGTCATTAACTCTGATAAAATTATCTTTTGATTGCCACCGTCTTTAAAAATCTTACTTTTTTGTCGAGTAAGTGTCTAACTACTCTAAGTATAGTTAATGTTTCACTGATTAATACAATGCATGTTTGGTTAAAACGTCCACTATTGCTTGTTAAATATCATGCGCACTTCAATCTGAGCATTAGGTGTCGAAAATTACTCTCTCCCATATAATGCTATGTTCCCTGCTCTCACGCCTGACATTCCCCTATACCTGGCCTACCTATTTATACCTGGCCTTCCTCTAGTGGCGCCTTCAATTCAATTTTATGATAGTTATTGCAAATCCATTATTTTTTAAGGTGTGTCGATTCAACCTGACTATTATTTTTTTCCTTATCGTGTTCTATTAGTATTTTCCTCTTCTATTCTTATGTAGACTTCCTTGCCTCTCACTCTATCAGCCCATTCCATCAACAGCATTCGCCTCGAGCACCAGGCTTCAAGAAACCTTCTATTCTTCTTTGGTATGCTGATTGATACAAATCATGTTTTATGACCGTTGTGTCAATCTATTCCAAAGAGTTGTTTGAAATTTCAAACTGGACTTAATAAATTTAAAGGCCAGAACTTAATGTTATTTATGAACACTAATATGTCATACCGAAATAATTTCAGTTCTCTGTTTGAGTAGACTCTTAGATAGAAGATTGGTATCTACTAAGCGATGTAACGCGCTTTTTTATGTGTACATGTAAATTATTTTTTCAAGAGTTTCTTCAATGGTTTAAGATGTACTATTAATGGTCACCAACAGAGTAAGACCAATGCCGTCCAACAAACAATTTTTTATCGATGTCCGTTTTACACGATTTATTAATGTGAAATTGATTAGATTTTATTTTTAATCCGAGGGATTATACCTATTTAGAGCTAAATATTTAGACAATTCCTGATGACCATTATCGTCTAAGCATATCGAGAACTTCCTCTTTTCCCTACATTACTTCTTACTTCCTTACGTTCTAAGTTTCACTTGATTTTATACCTTATAAAATATCTTCCTTCCTCTATTCTAGCTCTGTCTTCTATCACGGCCTCCTACATCTCACGACCTCTCAGTATTGCTTCCACTCTTTTCTCTGCTTTCGGAATCGGATATAGCATAGGAAATTCCTCTCTACACAATAAAAATCCGGCGTGCAATGAGATTTGTGTCCGTGTCGTCTTTAGAATTTCTTCTAGTGGGGTAACTTCAATCTCCTTGTCCGCCATTGACATGCTTTCGCCGTACCGTGGGCGATGTCAAGTAGATCTCAAATAGACCTGTTTCACGGAAATAATTCACCACTCACATTACATTCTCAACGTCTTCACGTTGGAAGCAAGAGCTAGGTCTACAATGATGTTCAACCTTTAGGACACGACACGGTATTCTTCAGACACAGCCAGAAGATTCCTCACACTCATGGTAGAATCGCATTGTCGCATGCTATGACATCGGGGCTTTATTTCCTCTTCGGTTAAGGGATACGAGTGAGTCGGGCAGGAGTGCCCTGTTTTCGAGCGAGTGATGTCGACCTCTCACCTCCCGTCGGAAGTGGCTCACTTTGATATCGCGGGTTATATGCCCCGGAGCTTATTATTATTTGACGAACCCCAAGACTCTTCCGTTTCCGTTGTGAGCGATGAGACGTTAGCGTCATCACTCAAGAAATATTTACACGTTAACTCGACCTTTCGCGTTTCCGAATATTCCGACACGACCCCTTTTAGGTGTTTGTCATTTTCTTCCTAGATATATTCCTGGCAGGTTCAAATGGGTTGACGAAATAAATCATGTGGGAAGTTTGCGATGATGCGATAGTCAACGTACTGGTTTTCCAGCTCGAAGGCTGGCTTTCGGAAGCCTGCAATGACAGGCTATGTTTACTGAGATATCCCGAAACATGCTTCCAGTGCCATGTGAAGGACACTTTAAGTGCAGTGCTCCGTTCATTGGATGGGACGTTAAATTGTTTCACCCCTTAGCGTCTTTCGTTGATTCGACTAATTGCGTTAATTCGTCGGTTCTATATCTATTAAATTCACTCACCTAAATGGGGAAAATTACCCTAGCTATCGGTCGGTTGCCGAACATGATTTACTATTACCAATAATATATATATATTCACACATATACATATACATAATGCAAACGAAGAGGCGAGATAGCGCTAGGGACCAAAAACACAGAGAAACACACACAAATGAAGCTCATACGTATTCCGAATTTTTGGTGGCCTAACCACCTTTCTCTGGGAGAGTAGATACTGAGTTGAATTCCTTCTCTCAATCTTTTATCTTAAATGAATGATCATTTGCTCCAAAGTAATTTGGAATGTATAAAATTTGCAGAACGTCTTCACAAGGTAAATACGCTTAAAACAGAATAATGTTATTTTTGGTAATTCTTCCACTTAAGGTAGATTTTGGATGAACCTAAACTGAATAATGCTGTATTTCTTAGCAGCGGCTACGACCTATCCTATTCTTATCCCTTCTTCGCTTGCATGACGTTCTCCCCTCTATCACACCATTCAATATTCTATTTCAGTGACCGAACATGACCACTGAAGAAAGAGGCTAGGCGTCTTTTTAAAGCTTTAGTGATGTGGTCGTGGAGAAAGATTAAAAAAGTAAAATGGGCGGGAAGGAAAACAAATAAAGGAGTACTGGTCATTGTAAGGGAAGGTGAGAAGGTTTTTGGAAGAAATCCAAAAGTGGCAGGAAAGGTAAACCAGTTTAATTGGCAGGCAGAGCGTTTTAATTGGCGTTAAAACTTTTGAAGACTGTGATATAGGGGAGGGTGAAAGGCAGGCGAGGTAGGAGGAGGAAAAGGATAGGTATATCGTATTGGATGAGAGGAGATAGAATGTATGAGGAATATGAAGAAGGGTTACTTAAGTTAGGGGTTAAGTTCGCATCCATCCAAAACGTACCTTAAGCAGCAGAGTACAATGTACTTAAATAATGATTTGTGTTGGTTCTCTGAGAGAGCACGGTAAGACTAAGACTCTTAAGACTACGACTTTTAGAAATGTACGGGACAACCTAGTTTGCTTTTGACACCGGGGAATGATTGCAGTTCCTAATGCTCAGGAGTGACTCGGCCAGAGGGACGAAATAAGTGCGATGTTCACCGCTTCTGGCAGGATTAGGTAGGTACTAGTTCTTCCATAAAATGATATACAGTCATAACAGAATCGATTCCAAGCAGCCAAATATTTTCATTGAAAAAAAAACAAAGAAATTGATGATTTAGTAATTAACAACCGTTATTGTATGATGCGTGCAGGCATACAGGTACATTTGTGTATGTGTTGTGTTTGTATATATGATCAAATGCGTATTGATATGTCTTTATGAACACATATTTGTGCATATATGTCTGGTGAACTAACATCCCATGCCACGCTCCCTCGCGGCGGGTTGGGGGGAGTATGTAGCTTATAAAAATAGGCACACTAAAAATCACTAACTATGCGAATGACCGGTGACTTAATGCACTCTGCCGCACGACCTTATTTAGAGAATTATCAGGGTGAAGCAGTGTAACTAATAAGTTAGTGATAAACTCTTAGCAATATGTAGGCAACATTGGTATTTCATACCTGGGTTGGAATCACTCCCATGCCAGACATCCGACCGGTGGCTTCCAGGCTGTGATGGAGTGAGAGATCGTTTTCGGTCTTGATTGCAGGGATGATGTTCACCTCCGTCCCAAGCCTCATAATGACGCCATCGTTTGCGAACACGCTCTAGCCAAATGGTTTGCAGCACGCGACGGTTAAGCACCGCATCAAAAACGCCTCGATCCCCTCAGCTAAGAGACCCTTAAAGGCTGCTTCGCACTGAACGTAAGGCATAAATTGAGAACGTAACTCTGACATAACTTACGGCCGAAATCCTGTATCGTTCACAACAATGAATTGTGTTTACTATGCTCGACCAATCAGAAAGCCGGTCTCCGTTATTTAGGTGGCAAATGAGGTGTCTTCGCAACAATGGGCTGAGTTTATTTAGCTCAACAAATTAGAATGATCTTTCCAGAAGTGGTATAATGAGAAGCCCACCGTTATTTAGTTTGACTGATGACATGGGATTTGTTTACTTAAGATCTCGTTATCTGCCCTGATTGGTGGATCTAGCTTGACTAATGGAGGCTGTAAGGTCGGTTTATTCTCTCCGATTTTATTTTTAATAAATAAAAAGGCAATTTTTTTTAATATTTTGAAATTATTAAATTACAATGCGTGTATTGTTACTAAATGTTAAATTATTGTCTTTGAGTTATTACAGACAACACAAATAATTTAAACTGCAAAAATAAATATAAAATACGAGCATATAATGACATCTTAAAACTCGCATCACCGTCATATCAATGAAGATTTGTGTTAGGGGTCAAAAAATAGTTAGTGCTAGTAAAAGTCAATTGCAAATATAGATTTTATTGATTAACGTCAAAATTTAGTCGTAATACATGTAAATATGTCCTATTTTAAATAAAAACTCACAATTTATTGTTGATAAATAATAATCAACATATTGTCTTGTCAACTGAGAAATAATATTTGAATGTTACACCCATCAAAAGATGTCAGAACTTAATTCAAGGTGTTAGTAATTCACCGACGTCACAAATTCCCTCTTTGTTGCAAGAAAACTCGAGTGTCCTGTACTTTTCTACGAGTACGAGTCGTATAACTCTAGCCTGCTCCCTTCACGTATAATGGAGCTCCCATCCTAAATTCTCCAGCATACCCATTAAACTTATATTTGAGTAACATTTTCTCTCAAGGATTTCAAGTACTTACCGCGTATTCCAAATGTAGCCTAACTAAAGCTAAGTAACATATCTTGACATTTCATTACATTTTCCTACAAGATATTTAATGAACCCTAACATCTTTAAGATTAATTCGCATATTATTCTGATGTTTTTACGTCATGAAATGTTTGATTTCAGTATTACGCCCAAAGTGTTAGACCTATTCTCAATTACTTAACTAGATCCCATGCATTTAATAATTTACTCCTTGTTTATCATTTCTTTTTTCCCAAACATTATGTACAGTGCAATTTCTGATGTTTAATTCTAACCCTCATTCTTCACACCACTACGACATCTGGTCAATATTGTTAGAGAGTAGCACGCTATCTTCTGGTATCCTTATTACTGTGTAAATCTCTGCGTCATCTGCAAATAACATAACAGTGCTGTTTACTTAGGGGCTTAGGTCGTTAATGTATAGCCAGTAGAATAGGTGCTCCATTACACTTCCTTGTGGTACTCTTGAAGTTAGGTCTGCCTCTAAAGGGCTCAATTCAAGAAGAAGTGAAATATCATCTGCATTACAATGGAATTGATGGTAGTTTTGATATCCCGTACGCTACTTTCAAACTCTATCGAATCCTTCGCTATTTTTTTTTTCGTTATATTTACGTTAAGTTGGAACATTGGGAGCATTGCGTTCGAATGTCAAGAGAAGATTCTGTTTTGGTTAATTGTACATTAATTGTTATATAAACTGGATTTAACATGTTTGCTATTTGGTGATGATGTTTTCTAAGAGTGCTGAGACAGCATCGTGATAGTTTTAAGTTGACAGCGACGTTTTTTTGCGGGAAGAAAAGTTCCACAAAACGCAAAAACATACCGCAGGACTCGTAAATTCGACCGACCACCGGCAGGTGTTTCGAATAAAATATTATTGCCGTGTTAATTAAAATTAAATTTCAACGAAAAAAACTCGTACATAAAAGAAAAAACGCGAAAATAAATATCGAACATAAGGACTCATGCCACCATTTTTTCATAAATATTTGAAAAATTTGGAAATTTAATGATTTTATAAATACTTGCCCCTAACTATACGAGTCGTTATTTTAACCCATATGCGATTATTAATGGCTCAATTTAACAACTATTTCTTCTTACTGCGGCAAGGAAAGATATTTAAGTGAAAATACTCAATCGATTTTGTCCATTGTGTTAGCTTAAATTGTGTAATTAATTTTTAAGATACGTGGATAAATGTTGAATGTTAATGTAAGTCAAGCAATGATGACATATGAAATAGCATCCTCTTAAAATATTAACTTTTAATATCAATTCATATGCGAAATTTTTTTCAATTTTATTTAATATTTTATTATTCCTAATTAAAAGAAGTCAGTGAATTTGGGAAAACTCAAATTTATTCCAAAAATCTCCAGCCTCGCAATCAGTAAACATTAACTTGCGAGCGCAGTTTTTAAATACACTAATTTTACACTGATAACGATGTTTATTTGTTGTTTGAATAACTGTTGGTTTGTGATCTCTTTCGTGTGGTTCCGATTGATTCGGTTTGCTGCTTTTGTTACTTAGCGTTTGAGATTTTTAAGTCCTCTTTTGTTCCTTTCATTTTGTTACATTAAATATTCACTTATATATTTATATTTTTTTAAATGAACTTCCACATTTTATCCCGATAAAATTAACCAACAGTTTGCGTTGCGGTAAGCAGCGGGTTCGAGCACGGTTTTCAGATAGTGATAACAGCGCCACTATGCTCGAACCAACCCAATATTGAAATATTCTGTTATTATTTACGTTTTATTTCGTAAATTAAATCGATGTCGTATAGCTAGTTTTACTCCTGTTCAATTCTAATTAATTTCGTCATATTCTTCAGAAGTGTGGTAGTTGCGACGTCTATATTGAATCTGCTATCCTCTTTTAATTGATTCTCCCACAAGAGCCTGTGCAAAATTGAATACTTTAAATTGGAAATAATTAAAAAAAAGAGCAATTTTAAGCATAAATATATATCAAAATGCCAAACAAAATAGAATGTTTCAACAGTTTATGTACCAAGTTTGGGAAAACTGTTAAATAATTCTAATGACGCCTGAATCATTCTATTATATGTTTCCTCCCGTTGTTAAGTTGAAATCCCTACGTACGTATTTATTCACGAAAATGACACTATCAAAATAATCTGTTTATTATCGTTTTGTAGCAAACTTAGTTCGTCCGTCAAATTTCAAATTGTAACACCTAGAGATTCAAATTACATATTATACTAAAATTAGCTAAAAACGTAAAAATACATTTCTCCGTGATAAATTATCGAAGAACTAGCGCGGGAAATACGTTTATGGAAGCTTTCCAATGCTCATAACGTAATTTATGGAGGTTTAGATGAAATTTTAAGAATAACTGGGGAGAACTTGAGGGTAGGACTATTAATTTTCTTTGCAAGCTTTAGTATTCTTCTTTCTTTCAATTAACGTCTCACGGGACGGCATGTGTTCATTCACATCTAAGAATACACATTTGTCTTCGTCAATAAGCCATAGTAACGTCAGTATCTGTGATACAATAAACGATGCATATTTTCGGTGTTTTCTCAACACTTAAATGGCCCACAAAAAAAACGCATAATTTAACAAGAACCACGCTATCTGTCACGGGTTGAAACAAGAGTGGCGTATTATTTTCGGTGGGTAATTTTTTTTCGGCGACTGACCGGAAGGCTGCGAAGGTTAGGGCAGCGTCGGCAGGGGGGACATACCCCATGGGGTGTCCAGACACCCTCATCCAAAACACAAGCGGTGTGATTTTCTGTACACCAGAAACTTGTGGGAAAACCGCAGGTGGCACAGGGGAAAGGAACTGTCCCACCACGACACCCCGTTGGTGTGTGTGAAATTCACACGCCACAGAGCTTAGTAAGGGTTGAGATCTATCCTCACCTGTCAAAAAACTAACTTTCGGGTTGATTAATGCCGAGTGCGTATGGGTGTCTGGCTCAAACCTCTTCGAAATTCATGTTCCCTTGAATATGAAAACCTATGTAAGACATCATCACGATTATTTATTGAGACCGAACCGGTTTTGAAGCATAGGTGACTTCATTCAAGGACCTTTCGTGGTAAACCGGTCGTGTCTTATTAAAGAATTGTTAAGTTTTGAATATGCCTTGTTATTCGCTCAATAAACGAGATTTTTTCAATGGTCCAAAAATCTAAACTGCCTTATTCGACTCACAGACTAACTTAGATCCCGATTTCCTTCCGATCATCTCTTGCTTTCTTGTCCCGTTCTATACTTCAAAACTAAAGGGTGGGGGTGATGGAAGGAAAATTTTATTTCCTCCCATAGTCTTGTTAATGCGGATCCGCTTTAAAGAAACTGGGCTTCATTAAACGGGTGGTGGGGAAATGTAATGAAAAAGTTAAAGAGAGGTGTTATTTTGCTCTAGTTAGACCCCATTTGGAATATGCCGCAAGTATTTGGGATCCTTGGGAGAAAATATGGCAAAAAGAATGAGATAAAGTCCAAAGAAAATCCACCAGTTTCGTTAAAAATTGTTATAATAATAACACAAGTGTGACAGGTCTCTTAGGGGATTTAGGCTGGGAGCCACTTAAGAAATACGAAGGGAACAAGCGAGACTTAGACTTTTAGAAAGATTCAAACTAACGAGTTTAACGGCGAGACTAAGGGAATTATAATGACCCCATACTACTTAGGTAGATCTGACAAAAAAGGTTAAATAAGGGGGAGAGATTCCAGTACAGATAGATGCAAATACTCAGTCTTTCCTAGAACAATCAGAAATCGTAATAGTAAGAAACCAAAGTCACTTTAGAAACAGTAAAAACATTTAATTTACCACTCGGGACAAAATTAAACATTGCAAAGACATCAGGTATATTTGTAGGTGCATGTGTATGTTAGTTGGCAGATTGTGTTTTTGCATGTGTGTGGGTTTCCATGTGGTTTTTGCATGAATGTATTCAATGTTTTGTTTGTGGCTGGTATAAATTTGTGGCTTTTGCATGCGGATTTTTTTCTTTCTTAATTACGGGTGGTGCCGAAAGACCCCTCTCCACACACCCTTGCGGCGGTTGGCGGGGTATTAAGTAAATGTAGATGTTAAATGCCCATCCTCCTTTCTCATTTCCTCCGAAAGATCCTCCCAGCATACTCAGTAAATATCCAAAATTACGCCCATCTCTTTCGATGGTTCCATAAGATCACTCCTCTCTAACTCTGAGCAAAACTTTTCCAATGCCCACATCTAAACGAATGTGTCGCAATTCACCAAAAAGGTGTGTGGCAAGAGTGCAATCACCCACGTCAACATCATTGCCATCACATGTCATCCGAGGATTGGTTTGTATCAGTTCTCAAAACTCTCCTGTCTTCTGCCAATTTCGTCGCTCTATTCCCTGTCGAGCTTCGCCCCGACATTTTTCAATGCCTGTTTCCTCTTCAATCTTGGATTTCCCACGTCTCACTATAAAAGGAAAGTATGCTCCAAATATGTGTTAATGAATTGCTTCCAATTGTCTATTCCGTTAGTAATTGCCTATTCTGCTATAGAGAACCAACTTCGGAATTCCTAATATTCTTAATACGATACCGCTCTTGCTTCTTCCATCACTACTGATACCACTGCCTAAATGGAAATACTCTACAAGTATCTCTCTCTTGTATCCTATGTTCTATGGTGTCTCTCATTACACTTCACTTTATATTATCCTCTCCGCTTCGACTGCATACCACTGAATTAATTTCAATCTTGTTTATCTCGAGGTTGAGCTTTTATATCCCTTCGTCCGTATTACTATAATATTATTATTATTATTATTAGGTAATCTACCGGTTAAGGTAGGTTTTTGGATGGACACAACTATCAAATAAACATTTTGTAACTCCAAACAAAACCCAATCCAGCAACTTCGTCTACATCAGGTCCCTCTTCATCTCTGTGTACTTCTTTCCTCCCTTCCAACATCCCTATCCTGTTCCTGCTCTTTCCTCGCTTGCCCAACATTCTCCCCTCTATTACCTTCTTCAACTTTCCACTACCGCTCAATACACCTTTCATCCATTTTTCCTGCCTCCATAGGATTTCTCTCAACAAATCCCTCTCCTCACCTACTATAATATACGGTTTCTATTTTAACTTTTAAAGTACGTATGTTTTTGAAGTTAATTGAAAAACATTAGAGGGAAAAACTATAGTAAGTAGAATAGTTTAGCTCTCTTGGAGGTGGACCATGATGGATAATGTAGTATGGACGAAATATGAAAAGAAGAAAAGAAACTTTGAAGAGGAGTAAGGAGTTAATCACAGGAACGTTTTTTGATCATTACTGCAATGCAGTTTAGTATACAATATACTGTGATCATTATTGCAACTCATGCGATTTGATTTAGCCAGACATTATGATCACTGAATTTGAAAACACGAAGTCGTGAATTTTTAAAGTTAACTCGCAAAGAAATAATTCGAGAACATACACATTTCGCAATAGTAGTTTACCGAATCAGTGAAGCAGTTTTGAGGAATTAATCTTTGACTACGAACTTTACAGCAGCCGTTTACATTGAACGAAACGTTTCCTCAGATGTCGGCATGAATCATAATATATGTTTGCAAATGATATAATAGGTGGAGAAAAAAATGGAAGTTTAATCATCGCTGTTAATAAAAAGGCATGAATTTGAAGTGAATAAATTTATATCTTAATTATGAGTGAAGCATCTGTGTGTGTACAAATATTTAAGAAAAAATCAATATTTTCTCTTTCAAACATTTCCAGAAAAGTATATCAAAGTCGGATCGTGTTTTTTACTCTCTTTCTCAATAAATAAAAGAAATTGGAAATCCTTACCCCGTATCCTCTTGGCGCGATGTTTTCCCAAAATTATTTTTCAGAAAAATGTAATCTATTTTATATTTTTATATAATATATCTGCCATTTAATATATAAATAAATAAATAAATAAATAAATAAATATATATATATATATATATATATATATATATATATATATATATATATATATATATATACTCTTGGAAAAGACGCTCTCCGGCGACGCACAAACACAAACACTAAGACAACAAACACCACACACATAGAAACATAAAAGAAGGACACTTACATTGGATATTTACGTTTCGACGGCACGGCCGTCGTCATCAGAATCCTGATGACGACGGCCGTGCCGTCGAAACGTAAATATCCAATGTAAGTGTCCTTCTTTTATGTTTCTATGTGTGTGGTGTTTGTTGTCTTAGTGTTTGTATATATATATATATAATTTATCTATTAAGGCTAGTTCCATTTAAGCTATTCTACCTGTTGTGGGTAGGTTTTGGTCAGTCGCTAATGATATTCACTTCCCTACGAAGTAAAAAAGTAGAAAAGATTAAGACTTGGCCTTTTATCAAAGTATTTTTTGAGGAACAGAGCTGTAGAGCTAAATTTTTCCTGGTGCATTCATTTATGATATTCTACCTAATGTGGCAGGTTTCTGACGGTCCCCACCGACTATTAACCTCTTAGCATTCCAAGAACTTCCTATCTCTCACTTAATGTCTTTGTAAATTCTGACCATCTTTCAAGCTGTCGAAATAGCCTACTCCCTTCCTTTACCCCCGCTTACCTAGCATCCTCCCTTCTCTAATAGCCTCTAACATCTCTCTGCCTTTAAATATTTCCGCCATCCAATATGCCTGCTATTTTCCGATTTACCCCCGACAGCTTCTTCTATTCGCTCTCTACATTGATCCCTCCGGCGTTTCTCTTCCTCTCTGTCCGACTAATTTCCTCCGTACATCGCCACACCCTCTTCTCAAAATTCTCCGATCAACGATCTTAAAGTAACGGAATTTATATCGCTTAATTAATTCGTTTCACTTCCTTATATAAATCAAAATATCTCCCTTGATGTTTTGATTACCTAATCTAACATTGTATAAGTTGTATTGCCTTATGACTGCAATTGCTGATATATTTTAAATTCACCCCTGTTCACGAAGTTGGATCTAATGTTGCAACACCACTTACTTAAACACCTATAAAGTTTTTCGGTAATGGTGTAATTAGGAATTTACAATTAAAATTGCAATTGAAATGCACTCAACGCTTACATAAGTTTATTTCATTGAGTAAATACTTCACGTAAAATTATTAAATTCGAAATTTTTTGCAAAGTACAGTTTTTATCTTGTCGGTGCAGCGTATAATGCGTGGTTGAACGCGTTACATTTTGTCGCAGATTGTCCTTTATTTAATTTGTTAAATTGAAGAGTAGATGCATCGAAACTTTGGCATTTAATCAAAGGGAAAATGGAAAACCACTTGTAAAAGATACTTGGGTGTTCTGGAACGCTTTACAACTGAGAGCATGGCTTAAGTTCTTTCATCCACAGTGAGCCTACCTTTTAACATGTGTTGGATGGGCGGATCCTAGTAACATCGCAGCAGCTCCTATAACCCTTTGGAACTTACTTTATTTCCGTACACGTCTTTGGTGTAGTAGAGAACCTCTTTTGAACTGCAGATGCATGCCATTTACGCTGAGATATTAACGGAGAGAATGGGGCGAGAAAGAGTTTTCAATCCAGTGCTCCTCTTGAAACGAACTTACCGTTTGCTTTTGAAGAGGAGAGAATTCCTTATATTTCTCATCTTTGGTCACCACTATCACAAAATCTTTGAATCAGACTCTCGAGAAGGTTCAGGTTTTTTTCCGACCCTAGTCTTCTTTTTCTGCCCGCGCAAAAGAACCCATTAAAGTTTCCAATTCGGAGATGAAGCGAATCGAAAATCATTATGACTGCTGTAGAGATTTGAGTGTTTTCTACAACATGGTGAAATCTTCCTCGGATATCTCCTGCTTCTCGAACTTCTGGCGTTTGTTAGTCCTTTTGTCTTTTTGCTTGATGCTAATTCTTTATCGAAAAGATTATTTTTTTATGATTAGAAAAAGTTTTTCAGGTGCGCATTTTTATGTAGGTATGCTTGAACCCATGCGAATTGTTTTCAGTGCGCACATAGGTATTATTCATCAATTCCTCTGTGGAGCGTTTTATTGAAATAATTGGCAAAGTTTAGTCATTATGTTCTGAAAGTTTGCTACAGTCTCCTCTATTGTAATTCCTTTGCCGATTGTAAGCCGTCTGTCGTGAAATTTCCTCAGGTTCAGAGAACAAATTTTATACCTCGATATCACTCCGTCGGATTTTGTGAAGGTACTGGGGAGGGGAAGCGGGTTATATTTCACCTAAGGATAAGCGGATTTAGGTCGGAGATGTTACTTTTCTTTATGAATACAGGTATGGCGTTTCTTGGAGTACGAACGCAGAATAAAGAAAAGGTAAAATAGTACGACGTGAATAATGCCACTCGTATGCCTCTCGTAAAAGCGTGGCCTCTGCTGAACGATTTTAACTCCTAGAATCAAGTGAAAGAAAACTTAGGAGAGTAAAATTTTAAATTTAGATGCTGACTTTTACTAGTATTTTATGCAAGAAAGTTCCGAATAATGAAGACTTTAGCAATTATAGATTAGTAATGAAATTATTGCAAACTTACTTTTCATTGTGGCGAAACTTTTTCCCCGAAACCCTCAGAAATGTACAATATAAATCGAGTAGTATGAAAATGCTTCATTGTATGCATAAACATTAGAATAGGAGGAGTTATTATAGAATTAAGCAAGATTCCCTTTGACATATTTTATAAACAAATATATAAACATTGTAACTTGAAATTTTTTAAGTTGGATTTTCGATTTTTACTCAATTTATCAAGCTTTGGGACTATTAGTAAAATAATGTTTAATAAGATTGAATAATATTCAAAGATTATCCACAAACGGTTTTATTGAAATTTTCTATAGAAAAATACGAAATTCCTTGAAAAAATGTATGAATGACTTGTTAAAATACTCTGAAAGACGTCTTTCACAAAAAAATGTTATTTTTCCACAGAGGGTAGGCGACCAGAACAAACTAACAATCCTGGTTTATAGCCATCATCTTAACTGAGTAACTCGCGTTTTACTGTCGACCTGAGCAAATAGCAACTTTTTTTACTTTCCTAATGTCATATTGGAAACTTAGATACTGTAGTACGTAAAGGAAACCAAAATGATGAGATTCTCCAAGGACTAGAAAAACTAATTTCAAGATTTGAGTTGGAAGGAAGAAACTAGGACAGTTGGAGTACTTCATATATTTGAGAAGTGGCTTATAGGAAAACGGGAATAACGTAGTTGTGGAGACACTAGGGGAAGAATTGCATCAGCAAAAGGGGCATTTGCAAAGAGAATTGACGAAGGGTTCATTGAGTACGAAAAAAGTATGTTACGTTAAGTAAGTTAAGTACGTAAGTTACGAAAAAAAGATAGTAAATACTATAATATGAAACGTTATGCTTTATGGATGTGAGACCTGGTATTTGAGAAAATAGGATGAGGCGAGATTGAAGACTTTTGAGACGTAAGTGTGTGGTGGAGGATGGAGAAAATAAATTGGACAGAGAGGAAGACAAACGCCAAAGTTTTAAATAGGGTGAGCGAAGCTTCGGGGGAAATCTGAAAAAGGCAGACCAATGGGATGGATGAAACATTGAAAGGTAGCGGTTTATGTTGAAGGCCGTGATAGAAGAGAGAACGTTGGGTAAATGTGGTAGAGAATGGGAGAGTGTGAGCTTATTTTAGTCAGCATGGAGGTTGGCAGTAGTTACGAAGATTTGAAGAAATAAGTAATGGCGGGTAAACAAAAAGGATGTTCTCGCAATATTTATGAAGTAAATGGTCGTGATGGAGCTTTCAAAACCTGCCTATAAATGAGTAAAACACTTTGTATGAATACAACAGTGTTTACGAATCTGTTTTAAAATAAATTTCTACATTTTGAATTTTATAATCCATTCATTAGTCACCTAAGTTATATGGACTTGAAATTTCAACGGTGCATGTCTTTTGGTGGTTCTTTGAAATCTAGTGTGAATATCTTGCTGTGTTAATGAACGATGTTCTAAAGCTGTCGCCATTGATCAAAATTTGGGCTACGATCGATCATTCGATCGTGATCTAGGTGTTGTCTTGTCCCATCTCCTTGGATGTTCCTTAACCCTCCCCCGCATCGGAAAGTGGAGAGTCGGGGTGGGGTTTAAGGGTGTGACATCAAGGGTGGGAGGGTTGTTTTAATCCTCGTCGGAGAACGGAGAGACTCAGGAATTTCGAGTACGTCCCTGCCGGCCCTGACCTATCCCTCCTCTCGGAATTCGATGAAATGTCAGAAAGCTCCCTCCTCAAATCCCCACTTGCGTCGCAGGGTAAGGGTTTTCAGGCGAACGGAGCTAATTGCGATCCTCAGGGACCGTCCGGAGTATCTGGGATGAACGTGGCACAGAGCGATAAATTTTAGGTTTGTCGGATTCCGCAGAATTGATTTTGTACTACGTGTTTCATTGGAAACGTATCGTCTTCGGGCTCAAAATATTGTAATCGTAAAAACATATAGCTAATATTCTGTAGCTATAGATGATTCATGTGAATTGAAAAACTCAACTACACGAAAATTCCTTGGATGATTATAAATAGTTGTTTAGTTGAGGTACGAATTCAAATTCATACAAGAACAAAATTTTCTGCAGGTATTTCCGTTGTCCTAATAGTTTCTGCCACAAGTCCTTGTGGTGACTTGTCAGGTATCTTGTTGATGAAAAAGAGTACGGGGCGTAATCCAAAATACTCGTAATCCTTAAAAATGAGGATGAAGATATCATCAATCAAGTCAAGGGCCACCTCCTTAGAGTCAAGGGTAAGAAATTGATATTCTGAAACACACCTAGTGTGAGTTTCGAAAGTCACTCCCAATTTCGCCAGTTATGCCTCCATGTGGAACGCAAAACGTTACTGCCAACATACCAGCATTGGGTTGATATTTCTGAACGCTCGACGGTAGAGACATGCGGTTTTATCCAGTTTTTTTTTACCTTCGCGTGATAATAAAAATGTCTATTCTTAACAAGCTTGGGAGATAAGTGAAAAACATATTAATTTTGACAACAGATATGTACTCATATAACATAACGAATGAAAAATTATTATCGTCATTATTCTCTTTATTATTGTTTGTTTACTTAATGTTACTCAAAAAGAGCAAGTATAATCATTCTGTAAGAATTAAAAGTCTTTCTCTAACCGTTGGCGAATACGTTTTCTTTTGTCAACAGACTTGAATGTATTTGCAAATTCATAATTTGACACTTGTCATGGTTCCACCATCCTGTAAATCGAACAAACTTATATCAGAAATTAATGTAAGAAATAATTCCCTTCAGAATATGCCCTAATATTATTCAGTCTCATTTATGTAGCACGTTTCATAGATCAACCATTAAAATACCATTTTCTCTAGAGAATGTCGAAAAAATCGTTCATTTGCTTTGGAAGAAGTTCAAGTATACGGAACATGTTTGTGTCGGGTGATGGTAGGTTATCCAAGGTTTATGTACTGTCATTATTTTTCTTCATTCAGAAAGAGGTAAGCTTGGTAAATGGTCTGTATTTGTAAATATATATTATTATACGACCGAGAGATAATACATACTACGGTAAAGTGGGGTTTACATGAGATAGGAATTGCCAATAAAAGCCTATTTACGAGCAGGGAACATTTTATTTCTGTGTAATTTCGTCTATTTGCCCTGAGTTTCCATTCCCGCACCAGATATTTATAGCTCAACGTATTCTTATTTACTATTGCATCTCGTACGAAGAAGCCATTATGTGAAAGTTATTACTTAAACAATATATTCAAAATACTTTCCTAAAACTAAGGAGTAGAGATATTGAGCCCAAAGTTACATGTATTGTTTTTCAAACAGCAGATCTAAACTGCAGACTGTTATTACTAAGAAACATTGCCCGTGTTTTTTATGAGATAGTTTGTATCTATAACCGCTTTTTTCTAAGTTTACTCCTCGTATTTTTACCGCAGAACTGTAGTTGGTCCTTTGGGAAGCAATAAAAAACAGATATTCGAAATCCCTTAAAATATATGAGAGTACTCGTGTTTCTTATACTTACCTAAACTAACGGTGAAAAATACGTCCATTTTAAATGATTTTGTAACTTTCCACAGACTTTATAGTCTGGGAAAATTACTGCTAATTTAATATGGACATTAAACAATTCCACGACGTGAATCCTACAATTCCAAAGTGTATTTGAAGAAACATTCGCTATGTCAACGTTAAGAATTGTATAAATGAATAAAAATAATGATGACGGAAAGCCTTCGTGTGTGTGTGTTTATGTATATATATATATTTATAAATATATATATATACACACACACACTCACACTTATTTTTTCATTTTATTCGATTGTGTGTGTATATATATATATATATATATATGTATACACACACAGACACATGTACATGTTATGTACATATGTGTGTGTGTAAGAAGTTTTTTCCGAGACTAATGTAGTCTAAAAATACAATCATATTCGATTTATAAAGATTACATTTAAAAAATATTGCTGTATTCCGCACCAATTAAAAGATATTTAACCGGATAAGTTTCATAGATATTCTTTAACGTTTCAATATAAATTCAGTGAATAATTTTTAACAAGCGTGATCAATTTGCAATGCCGGTCCCATTAATTTTTACAAATCGAATTGCGTTTGATTATAACATTCCCTTATAATATTATTCGTATTTTGTTAGCATAAAGAGTATATTATTCCATTTTGTATAATTCACTATGAAGAGAAGTTAATGAACTATTATGAAACGTACACATTTATTCAATATCTTGAGGTACACCGAAATCAGCAAACGTAAACCTACCCATGCAATTTGTAAATATAAAAATATTCCCAGTGGATACGATGCTCATTTGTTGCTTGGGTGACTGTCGCTTTGCGATATCCTTCTCGTGTGGGTGTGAATGATTCTGTTTACTGCTCTTTTTATTAAGACTTTTAATTTTTTCAGTTCCTTTTTGTTTATTACTTTAATTTTATTACAAAAGATATTTATTTATGTAAAACTTTATTAATTTCTAATTTTATCCCAATGGAGTCAACATTAGTTTTCAATGCCAAAATTGGGTCCGAATGAAGTTGCTAGTTCGTATTACTAACAGCGCCAGTAAGCTTGAACTAACCTGATACGTAAATATTTTGAAAAATTATTGCCTTATGTTTCATAAATGACATCGATGGCATATAGTTGGTTTTATATACTTCAATCCACTTATTCCTGTTTCAATTCATGCCAGTATATAGTATTCTCCGTAAGAATGGCAGACATGGCTTTTCAATTAGATTAATTATTTACCTTTTGAAATAATTGCGAGGGATTCCATGAAAGGCATTTGTACAGAAATATTCTCTGATGTGCTTGAAAATTCAGAGTTTCAATTTGCAAAAAAAAACGTTACCCTTGACCTGGACTCGAACCGGGATCCTTAGACTGAAAAAGACCCCTAGCTTTGATAGCTTAATATGTTACAATACTCTGCTGGAATTCGAGAGGACCAAGAATCGAGTCCCGGTCAAGGTGAATAGTAATTACACAGTGAATTCCTGCGTTTTTTGTCTTTAAATTGATTCATCAATGAGACCTGTATAAAAATTGGTCGTTTTAAATTTATAAAATTAAACAAAATGAAGACGTGACTCTATGGTTTAAAAATTTTAAATGATGGATAATATTTTCAGCAACATATTCACTAATTTTGGGGAAACTGACATAGTACATACTTGGGATAACGACTCCCTATCAACCACCGCAGTTACCAACCCGAATGATTGTTTCGTAGGTGAGGCTAAAGGTCACAGTAGTACTAAGCCCAACGGTGTGTGAAATTCACTCATTGACAGATTAATGAGAGGGACCAGTACTTTGCCCTGTGCCCTCATTAGTTTCCCCAGGAAGATCTCGAGCAAAAAAAATCACACAGCTTGGGTGAAGCTGACTATGCCCCGGGACATCCCCCGAAATCGAATACCGGCCCTTTTGGTAGTAGCTCAGCGGTCTTCTAACTAGACTACCATGTCCCACGATAATCCTAACCATCCTAATCATCTTATTAATAATCTATAATGATTTGAGAGCTATTCAGTTTTCTATAATATGAAAAAGGTGATGAAAATAGGTGACATCTTGGTTAAGTACACCAAAATATGAAATAGGCCATAGGATATCTCAGCCATCAATCACTTACTGAATATGCGCCAACTTGAACTCCCGTTTAACGTGCGATTACACCGTTGCCACAACAACCTCAACAATAGGAGGGAGGGAATAGAGGCGATGACGTAGAGAAGATGGGGTGTGTTTCAGAATGGCCACCTCATGCGGTATCAGAGGAAGCGATCGACCTCAATCTCATAGGAGGATCGTTTTGGAATATGGGGCTAAGATCTATGCACAATATGTGGCAACGTGCAAAGCATTTGCTAAAACGGCTCAAAAACCAGACACCACATGCATGCATACACGTATTTTCTACATCCCTCGGTACATTCCGTTCAAGGTGTCTAATGTTTTCTCTCCCTTCCTTGGTTACCCACCATTTTTCCCTCTCGCATATTTCAGCAGTTAATATTTCCTAAAATTATATGATATGCACCGCATTCGTGGTATATTCAATTGCGCACATAGGCGATTCATTTTAAGCATACTTATATCTCGGTCAAAACACAACAAACAAAACTGGTAATAAATTAACAAACCGAAGGGTATTAGGGTTAACCTGAAGTTGAAGATGCCACCTGAAGATGACATTAAGTGTTTGAAACCCGGGTCGTGAATAAATCTCTATTCAAGTGAAATTTGCATAGTTTGTCTCCTTTCCATCATGGTAATAAATTGAAATAATACATATTTTATTCTATTTTAATCTATTATCTTTGTTCGAAACTTCCTTGGGCTAAAAAAAATAATGGGAACAGACGCATTGATCATAAAGGAGCTAAGTCCATGGCATCGAAATTTAGAAATCTAGTGAGTTTCTTTCCTTTTTTTGTGCGTTTCTGTGTTTTTGTCTACCTCCTCTAGTTCTAACTCCATATGCATTAGTAATCACGTCCGTGAGACTTTAAAAAAAGCGTTAAATAAATATATATATATATGTGTGTGCATATATATGTACATATATATGTACACATTCACATAGAAATAGAGATAAGGAAATGGGAAAGGACCTAACATAAATGATGCACACAAGAGATGTGGGGAAGGCGGACATGAGCAGATCACAAATACAAAAATATTTTTCCGGTCGTCCCTGTCGAGGAAAATATTTGTGCATTTGTGATCTGCTCATGTCCGCCTTCCCCCCTCTCTTGTGTGCGTCCTTTATGCGTGTTCCTTTCCCATTTCCTTATCTCTATTTCAATGTGAATGAATATATATTACTATGTATGTATATATATTTCTATGTGTATATATATATGTATTATATATAAGCATTGTTGAGTGAATTGGAGGTTCAGTGCGATAAATATGGGATGAGAATCAATATTAATAAAACAAAGGTTATGCGATTTTCTAGAAAGAAAAAGGCTAAGCTAAATATTAAAATAGGCGGGGAAAGAATAGAGCAGGTAGAGCAGTTTACATATCTCGGAAGTGTTTTGGACCAACACGGTCAAAGTGGTAGGGACGTAAGGAGAAGAATTGCGCTAGGCAAGGAGGCTTTCTCAAAGAGGAGGGAGTTGATGACGGGGACGTTGAGTAGGGATGTTAAGACAAGACTCGTAAAAACTCTGATATGGAGCGTAGCTATGTACGGCGCGGAAACGTGGTCGCTGAAGCAGGAGGATAGACGTAGATTGGAGGCTTTTGAAATGTGGGTGTGGAGAAGAATGGAGAAGGTGAAATGGACCGAAAGGAAAACAAATGAGGAAGTACTAGAAATGGTGCGGGAGGAGAGGGGTTTGTTGAGAGAAATCCTATGGAGGCAGGAAAAATGGATGAAAGACGTATTGAGCGGTAGTGGAATGTTGAAGAGGGTAATAGAGGGGAGAATGTTGGGCAAGCGTGGTAAGGGTAGGAACAGGATAGGGATGTTGGACGGGATGAAGGGAGGAAAGAAGTACACCGAGATGAAGAGGGACCTGATATAGATTAGTTTGCGAGGTGGGGAGTTACAAAATGTTTATTTGATAGTTGTGTCCATCCAAAAACCTACCTTAACCGGTAGATTACCTAATAATAATAATATATATGTATATATATATATATTATTATTAGGTAATCTACCGGTTAAGGTAGGTTTTTGGATGGACACAAATATCAAATAAACATTTTGTGGCTCCCCACCTAGCAAACTAATCTATATCAGGTCCCTCTTCATCTCGGTGTACTTCTTTCCTCCCTTCATCCCGTCCAACATCCCTATCCTGTTCCTACCCTTACCTCGCTTGCCCAACATTCTCCCCTCTATTACCCTCTTCAACATTCCACTACCGCTCAATACGCCTTTCATCCATTTTTCCTGCCTCCATAGGATTTCTCTCAACAAACCCCTCTCCTCCCCCACCATTTCTTGTACTTCCTCATTTGTTTTCCTTTCGGTCCATTTCACCTTCTCCATTCTTCTCCACACCCACATTTCAAAATCCTCCAATCTACGTCTATCCTCCTGCTTCAGCGACCACGTTTCCGCGCCGTACATAGCTACGCTCCATATCAAAGTTTTTACGAGTCTTGTCTTAACATCCCTACTCAACGTCCCCGTCATCAACTCCCTCCTTGAGAAAGCCTCCTTGCCTAGCGCAATTCTTCTCCTTACGTCCCTACCACTTTGACCGTATTGGTCCAAAACGCTTCCGAGATATGTAAACTGTTCTACCTGCTCTATTTTTTCCCCGCCTATTTTAATATTTAGCTTAGCCTTTTTCTTTCTGGAAAATCGCATAACCTTTGTTTTATTAATATTGATTCTCATCCCATATTTATCGCACTAAACCTCCAATTCACTCATATATATATATATATATATATATATATATATATATATATATATGTATACATGAATGTATGAGCTATATCTGGTGACCTAAAACCTCGTGCCACACCTACTTGTGACGGCCATTAGGGTAGTGAATAGATGTAGATGTTTCTGCGAGTATGGCTGGTGCCCAGCGTACCCCCGCCGCAGACCCATGTGGTAGCTTATGGGATATCGTATAGATTTACGCAGATGAAAGTCGTATGACTTTTACCGCGTTTGTCGTACATTTCACTTCGAGCACTGCCAAAGGCACGCATATTTGTATAGCTAAAAGAAACTTTCCCAAAATAAATAAATAAATAAAAATATATATTTAATATAATTCTATTTTATATGTCCTTCAAATTTTAGTTTTCGAAAGAACTGCGATTTATTATAATCAAAAAATAAGTTTATAAAATCACGATTGATGATTAATGTTTACTGAATAAGATGCACTGCCGTTAGCAGTTGTCTACTGGCTAATGGAATGGATCCAAGGAGTAAACGTCTAACCTTGCTTTACACGTCATTAATTACAATAGTATACGTCATTATAATAAGCATTTTTTAAAATTCAGACACATTTGACCTACATTCCATAAAAATAGCGTCGTTTTTTCCACCCTCAGTCTCTCCTACCCAGAATCCTTCAGCATTGAAGGAAGTCAGAAGTTCTTCTACGAAGAAGAACAAAAAGCAAAAGAACGTTCGCCCAATGTGTAGAAGATATCAGCTATTTGGAACTTGTATCAAATAGGTAGAATCTCTTTAATGATATCTATGCAGTTGTACCTCACACAAATTTGAGGAAGAAATAGATTCGTCTATTTGTTGTATGCTATCATACTAATAATATTATAATTTTTTAATTATCAATTTTTCAAATTATGTCTATGAAGTTATTCTACGTATATTTAAATTTCTTCTTCTCAGAGCAGAGTTGTCAGTGAATGGGGATTAGAAAAAGGTCATTCCTTCAAAAATTCAATAAATGTCGGTACCACTCGCAGGTCCCTCGAGCCTTTCCGAGTCCTCTCAAAATCACCGCACGCGTCGTCGTTTACCTCCAGCCAGGTGTCCTGAGGCTATTTTGGGAAGAGAACGTTTATCAATGATTTATGTGACTCTTTATTTTTTTTCTAATTTTTTTCGAACTTCGTGAGTCAAATAATGCTTACTACTCGGTTGATAATTGAAGTTCAGCGATGATGTATATGCTGAAGGTTACACTTCACTTAAAGGTAACTGGGACGGTAAATTTCATGAAGTTTTGGCATTACATCACATCCTCGGTCTCAGTCCTCAACATTGCAATTGCCAGTGAACATATCTGCCTGCTCTTTAACTGCCTTATTTAAAATTCTTACGACGATTTTCAATCTTTCTTTATCAAATTCTTAACAATACCGAACCGAATTACGTATTTGACGATCAATTTGGGTTCAGGAAAGGGAGTGGCTCACGACATGCCATAACTGCTCGCCGGGAATGTCTCTCAGGAACGTAACATGAATTGGGATGTTTTACTCGGTCTCCCAATTTTTTCCTTTCAGCTCTCAAATCAGTCGAGGAAACCAAACAAAGTGGCACGAGGCCAAGTCGGGACTGTAAGGGGTTTGGGGGACCACCGGGGTGACGCACAGGATCAGGAATTTGCTAACGATGAAGGACGTGTGGCTGGGAGCATTGTCATGGTGAAACTTGACCGTGTCTTTCATATCAGTCCTCACGCTCGCGACTCAGCGTTTCATTATCTTGGGAACTTCCAAGTATAAGGCTGAGTTGACAGTTTCTCCCTGCGGTGTAAACTCAAAATGGACGATATCTCGGACGTCAAAGAAGACAATGAGCATTGTGTTGATGCGAAAATTGCTCATTTGCGCTTTCTTGGCGAGGGGGGATGATTTTGCGTGCCACTCGCTGCTCTCATTTTTCTATTCTGGGTCCTACTCGAACATCCAGGATTCCTCTCCGGTTACGAAAGAGTAAAGATAGTCCGGTTCATATTTAATCAAACCCAACAATCCTGACAGCGCGAATTTCAAAGTTATCTCCGGTCTTCCGTCAGCAATTTCGGCACAAGCTTCGCGCAGACCTATCCATTTCCAGATCCTTGGTCACTAACCCATTTATCGCAAATGCGAACTAATGTAAGCAGTCAGTAATTTGCTGAATGCTCAATCGACGGTCGGAACGCAAAACTTCGCGCGCATGATTCTCGTCTTCGTCGGTTCTGGCCGTTGTTGGGCGTCCAGAACGGGGCTCGTCGGCGATCTCCTCCCGGCCCTCCTTGAACGCCTTGTGCCCCCTCCCGGGCTGTTACTGTGAAATGCAGTCAGCCTTGAAGGCCTCTTGAAGCATCTGGAATGTTTCGGTTGCATTTTTTCCAAGCTGCACACAAAACTTGATGGTGTATCGCATTTCAAGCGAACGCTACATCACACTGTTACAAAGTCGAAAAACACACTTCACACGGAGGCACGTCTTTTCGCTCAGACTGCTCGAAGCAAATTGAAAACCGGCTGGGTTGGAAGGGCAGACCCCCCACCACCTTTTTAGTTTAGTTTTACCGTGCTGCATGGATAGTCACTTCACAATAAAATCGTGCGTATTACTTTCATAAAGGACCATATGTGTGTGTATGCATGCATATATTATTATTAGGTAATCTACCGTTTAAGGTAGGTTTTTGGATGGACACAACTATCAAATAAACATTTTGTGACTCCCCACCTAGCAAACTAATCTATATTAGGTCCCTCTTCATCTCGGTGTACTTCTTTCCTCCCTTCATCCCGTCCAACATCCCTATCCTGTTCCTACCCTTACCTCGCTTGCCCAACATTCTCCCCTCTATTACCTTCTTCAACATTCCACTACCGCTCAATACGCCTTTCATCCATTTTTCCTGCCTCCATACGATTTCTCTCAACAAACCCCTCTCCTCACCCACCATCTCCAGTACTTCCTCATTTGTTTTCCTTTCGGTCCAATTCACCTTCTCCATTCTTCTCTACACCCACATTTCAAAAGCCTCCAATCTACGTCTATCCTCCTGCTTCAGTGACCACGTTTCCGCGTCGTACATAGATACACTCCATATCAGAGTTTTTACGAGTCTTTTCTTAACCTCCCTACTCAACGTCCCAGTCATCAACTCCCTCCTCCTTGAGAAAGCCTCCTTGCCTAGCGCAATTGGCAAGTATACATTCACATTAATGTAGAAACTCATATTTACGAAATACTGCCTCGCAACCTTCGGTGCATTTTGAAGATTTTGGTGTACCTTACTAGGGATTTCTTTTGTAGGGGAGATGAAAAAGCGGAGACATGGGAATTCCATTTAAATTACAACCCTCGTAGAATACATCTTTAGCATTCGGGATCATCTCCGTAAGCGTTTTTTGAAAAGGGAGGAAGTACTGACAGCATTAGAGAGGTTGTTGAACTAGCTGGTATATTTTCTTATTTTAATACGCTCAACTCACGACCACTTAAAAAGAAAAAAAAACAGTGACGCTATCATTCTGAAGTATGTCTTCCCCGCACTGGTTTCTTCTTCTTTGACCAAATTCCTTCCGTAGAAAAGAACTGGGACGCGATCATGGATCTACGTGACGTCTGTGGGGTAATCTTTATCGTTACTTGCACGCGATGGATAACTAATGTTGAATAAATTTTCTTAGAAGTTTACGCTGAGGTTACTTACGAAACTGGACCTGGAGAGAACCTTGGGAAAATTCTCAAGAATTACGTTGACTGTCGCCGAAGCAGAAATAGTCCTTTCTCAAGCGACCCCGCAACTTATGTGGACTATTCCTACTCTCAGACATCTTTAGTTGGCCGTAAACGACAAAAATTTGGACTAATATCTCAGCCATCCAGATATAATCGTGAAATAATTTGTCGACTAAAATTTCCCCCGAAATGCGAATATAGTGAAGGCTGTTTCCATGGTAATGTTTGTTTGTTTAACGCGTCATCCAGTTTATTACTCAGAGTTATTCATGAAGATTTATATCACCGTTCTTTCGAATAAATCAATGTATTTAGGTGCTTCCTGCCTACGTTATAAACATGGAACGAGAATAACGTATGTTCCTATGTCTTATAATGTTCATTTTTGTTACCATACAATCAAGTAGCGTCGTACATACGCATTACATTAGAGTTATTTGATATGGACAGATTTTCTCTTGTGTGATACAATAGCAGAAAAAACTGCAATAAAACAAGTAATGCATTGGAATCGTCTTTAAATTCTACCATTGTGAGTATATGTAGTATATCCTAAATCTGAAGAATGGATGAACAATTTAAGTGGAAAATTTATTATTAATCACTGAGTGGAAAATTCTGGTTGCAGCTGTAACTTTAATTGAAATTTCAAATGGTTACTAAATTAATGATTATTATTTCTCACTCCAAGTTGTCTGCATTCAATTTTCAACGTACATTTTCTATTCACAAATACGTCTAGAGCTATTTTATAATACGTGATTTCGTAGCTACTGTAAGACCACTAGATGGACGTAGCTAATGTAAATAAAAATCCAAATGCCTCACATTTCTCCTGTCGTCGAGTTAATAGTTTGAAAACATCCTTATCATTGACTGCTTACATTCAAAGCGACTGTTGTCGTATTTTTTTCATGGCTACCTCCACCGACTCGAAACACTCCGTCGGCAAAATTGAGGAATCTCGATGTTAGAAAAGCAAGCGTAGGTAAATATTGGTTCTTATCGATGCGTTGCAAATACGTATGTCGACTAAGTCTTAGAATGGCCCTCTGGTACTGCTGCGAGTAATTTGATAGGAGCGATAACCTTTCGCGATCTGTGCCCAACGCGCACCAAAATAATAAAACAGTTGACAACGGTAGCACGACAGACAAAGATCCACGCTCCTGGTTCTTGATTAATTTCCCTTTCCCGCCTCAAGGGCTGTCGATGCGGAGTAGCATCTGGTAGGCTGTGGATGAGCTCCCTAAAGTAATCAAACCGAAGGCTGGTGTGATAGGCTAGGTTAAGGTCCACCTGGCATTTGGCCCTAAGGCATGTGAAATTCGTTCCGGGAATGAAGGGGGGGGGGAACCAGTTGCTTTCCCTGACCATCATGAGTTTTACCTGGAAGAGTTAGTAGCCGGAATATAATAATAGCGGGATGTTTCTCCGGAGGTCCCCAAGGGTTGAATATGAACCCGGAACCCTAAAGTCATCCTGACCCTCACAATGTAATAAATTCTTCTTTAATTCCGCATACGTCCTTCCTCCCCTCATTCCGTAGAGCATGGCATATTTTCCTACTCCTTCCTCGCTTGCATTATGTCCTCCAAACTATCAAATTCTTCAGCAATACATAACCAATACTCTGCATCTCTCCTTCCTGCCTCAATTTGATTTCTCCCAACATTCCCCTCTCCTCTACCACCATGCCGTGCACTTCCATATTTGTCTTTCTTCTTGTCAACTTCACCTTTCCCATCCTTCTCCCTACCTGCGAGGTGTGCTCAGATATTCAGAATGCCTCCGCCGAGACGATTGAGCCTTAAGTTTCGACGTCATATCCGTAAACCCATGTTTCGCCACCTATTATAACACGTTTCACTAACTCTGCTTCGTCGTTGGCTTCATTTAGTAACTCCTGAGCAACTTCCGTTTGCCGCTGTTTTTGTTCGAAATTCGACAATTTCGGAACAAATTTTGCTGTCACGCGTTTCATACCTAATAAATTCGAAAATATTTCATGGCATGAGCCAATCGACATGCCAACATCATCAGCGACTTCTCTGGTTGTGATTCAGCGGTCATTCAAGACCATTTCTTTTCACTTTTTCCACGTTCTCATCGGTTGTCGATTTGCTGGGGCGTTCGTCATCTTCAACGTCTTCGCGGCCTTCTTGGAAACGCTTATACCACTCGTAAACTCTTGATTTACTCATAAAAGACTCGCCATAGGCTTTTCCTAACATTTTACGCACTTTGTTACACCTTTTTAAATTTCTTACGCAATGTTTGATACTAAGTTTTCGATCCTTTTTTTTTTAACAAACGAAAACCGCCGAGCTCATAAACACACTTTAACCGAAGCGGATGCCACAGACAAAGTAATACAGCTGAAAATTTTATGATATTTTAGGGGCATGTCTGCCAAAATAATAACAAAAATTTTGACAATCGGACTCTCCAAACCCACGAAAATTAAAAATTCCGGTTATTTTCTGAATAAACCTATTTTTTAATAACCTCCGATCTACGACTATCATCTTGATTAAATGATCATGTTTCCGCGCCATAAAAAATCAGGCTCCATCTGAAGCTTCCAATGAGCTGTTTTTTTATTAACATCATTCTTAAACGTTTCTGTCGTCAATTCTGTCCTTCTTGTGAAAGCATCATTATTGCTATTGCTGGTAGTCTATCCATTAACGTAGATTTTCCATCGAAAGAGACTATAAATGGTACAACTATACATTTACTACATCTAAACTAATGTGACAAATTCCTACCCCTCTTTAATGCGCACTTTTTTAAAAAATCCTGTTGGCCAGAAAATCTCCCCGCCTATATTTCCTTATAGAGTCTTCAGAGGACAACATTAAGAATCCAAACCCGAGACCTAGCGATAAGAAGACGAGCACTATACTCTTGACCGACACCTCTTCTCCGCTTGCGTTTCGACGGACAATTATCAAAAACCAATACGAGTATATGGAGTTTGTTTTTCCTATTGGCTGCGATGGACGGACGATAGCAGCAACAGAGAAAATAAGATTGAAAACGATGGGCACACGGCGCTACCGGAGAATGATGAAATTAAAATTGATAGACAGTGACTAATGAAGAAGTCGTTCGGCGAACGGTTTAAGAGAAGAGTATTTTGTAGGACACTGACAAGAAGAAGTGGAAAACTAATTGGACACATTCTGAGAATGTTTGCTGAAGATTGTAAAGGAAGGAACAACGGAGGCAAAGAACTTCAGGGGAGGGCCACGGATGAATTGCTTGGGAGTGGATGATGGAAGGCTTAAAAGCAAGGATAACTGTGGAGGAGTGTGGAGATTGGAAGGGAATGGGATTGCTTAAGGGGAGATTCGCATAAACCTCGGATTGATTGTCTATGATGATGATGCTGACGTCTATATTTAAAATACACAGCCGGCAATCAATCCAACGAAAGGTAAGCGTAAATGTTGGCGGGCCCAATTGAGAAGAATTTAAGGGCTTGTGTGAAGGGAATCTCATCTCTAACGAGCAAAGAAGTACTAGGCATGTTTGAGGTCGAGAGAGGGTTGTTGGAAGAAATCCAATAGAGGTAGGGAAAAAGGATGTGAAGTATTTTTATTGCGGTTGTAATGCTGAAGGTAGGGGGAAGGAAAGGGTGGGATTTAGACGAAATTAAGGGAGGTAGTATAATGTACGCGGAAATGAAGAACAGTTTTATGTAGTGTGAAGTATCAGGTTGTTTCTTGTAAGGCGAGTCAAGAAATGTCGACGTGCTCCGTCTGTTTTCAAACAACACCTACCTAAAACAAGAGATTGCCCATTCCTAATTACGAACCATAACTAATCGTAATAATGGCGCCCGCATAAAAGCGTTCAAAATGACTTATTCTTTTTAAAAAGAAGACCTGCCAGCAGGAATTTTAGTATTATACCAAATCGCAAATCAAAATTGAAAGAACCTGCTTTCAAATCTTTTCAATAATACCTATCCAGGGCAATGTATTTAATTCTCTGGTAATGACTAAGAGTGTTACAGTGAGTAAAGTCCTGGACCACTGACCGGAGGACACCTCTGGAGGGTTCGATTCCGAGTTACACTTCTGGGCATCCTCAGCTTAATCCGGCACCGTGAAAGGAACTGGGAACCATTATACTTTGTCCATGAGTGAATTTCACACACCTTTGGACCTACTGTTAGATATACTTTGCAGTGTATTCGTGTTTTTAATGTTGGCCCGACCTGATTTACTTGGATCTTCAAAAGCACTCTACATTAACTGCAATTTTCTTGAATGTCTAATTCAAGTATTGCTCAATTATTTTCTAGCCAAACTAAATCATCTTGGTGCCCACTTCTATTATACTCAGGCACGTCTGAATCCACTATTTCCTTAGAATATGAGTTAAATACAATCGGAGATAAAGATCATATCTCTAGTGGAATGTTGAACATAGTAAACAAGGGAAAAGTTCATAGCTAACTTTGATTGCCCATTCCGATTCTCCTCCCCTGTGAGAAATATTTCATGTTAGAATAGGAGTTAATTAAAATATTTTTATGAAATACACATATTCTAACTTTTTGGAAGATTCGGCGTTACAAGACAACTTATACGAAATACTCTATGCCTCTTGCAAATGTTAGGTAATGATGTCCTGACAGCATCTGTGCAGTTTATTATGTTATCTCTGATACATTTAAACACATATAATTATACTTTTAAGGTAAATCCTCAATGAAGATACGAACAAATTATAGATTTCCACATCAAGCGTTATATTTAAAAAATGACTAGGCTGGATAGTATAACGAATCATCCATTGAGAATTTTCGAAGGGAAATATTCTCATCCCTTATCATTAGCGGAATAAAAATACGCTCGAAATATGTCAGTCGGACGCATTATCTCTCTAATTTAATATTCATGATCTCTCCTACCGCAGTGCGCTAGGGGTTCGTAATGCGTTTTTAACTTCATCACAAAAGAGACCTGCTTCAAATTTACGCCGGAGATAAAGTCTATAATTTAGGTTTGTCTCCCAATAAATTCTGTCCATACCACCGCATTAGGTATATAGCTAGAAGGTTTTGCGACTTTACGCGCTCTTATCTGAACCCTCATGTCGATAGCTCAGACTTCGTCGTAAATTCGGCCTCGTTAGTCTGCTAAGTTGAGTACCTAAGGCTATTGCCGGCTGAACTCACGGAATAATTTTTCCCGGTTTGCGTTTTGTAATCGTGGTCATTGGATTAAACTCCATCGCGGTTTTAAATCAATACGCAATTTTAGCTGATTTTTTTAAGAAAATTGAGGACCGTATTCCAAAAAGTTCCTCCTCGGAGACAAATTCAAAGGAACTGCGGGAGATGGCGCGACAGTAACTTTTAACGGAGTCATCTGCTAATTCGCATTACAATGCCAAGGTGTAAAAATCATTCGCCTTGACCGGTATCTCGGTAAAAGAGACTTTTACACTGGGACATTTTTGCATTGTACTTCTAAGAGGCTTTGGTGGACCCCCTTCTCTGATGCTTCATTGAGAAAATGGGCTCGTACTACACATGACGTCATGTCATACGAGCCCTCGCAAACTTGACTCCCTCCAATTGTTGAGATTAGGCGTCAAACATCGAAAAGGAATGTTTTTGTGAAAACGACATAGTTAAATACTAATGTAAGTTAAAAACGGTGTATTTTTAAGAAAATATGAACTACTGGAATGGGTTCTTATTTCACGTTGATGAAAACGACATATTTTCGTGCATGCCTAGCGTTTACTATGTTTTAGAAGACCTCTAAATGTGTTTTTATCGAAGTTTAATTTCTTACTGCGAATCCTTATCGCAAACATATCGTTATTACTATTTGGTAGTCAACCGTATACGGTGGGTTTTGGATGGAAGTACACTGAACATCAGTACATATCTAAACCTGACATTGCAAGGAAAAACCCTACGCCCCACACTACCTGTACAATAAACTTCCAAAATTTCACACATTTCTACCTCCGTTCACTCTGTCCATCATGCCTATCTTATTCCTGCCCCTTCCTCGTTTATCTGAGGTACTCCCTTCCATCACTGTCTTCAACATTTCATCTCAATTGAAATTAATCTTCATCCATCTTTCCTGCATTTCCATCTCTCCGTCGTCACAATGCCTAGCATCTATTGGTTCGTATTCTTTCTGTCCATTTTGCCTTTTCTGCCCTTCTCCACACCCACATTTCAAAAGCCTTCAATCCACGCCTATAATCTTGCTTCAGTGACCAAATTTTCGCTTTGTAACATAGCACGCTCCATATCGAGGTTTCATTAATATCTTAACATTTTCACTCAATTTTACATTTCACTCCTTGTGAAAGCTTTTTTGCCAAGGGCAAAAGCTTCTTCTGATGTGAATACTGCTTTGATCATCTTTACCCTTATAATGTTAGCGTTTAACTTTGAAAACATACGAATGTAAATGTTGATCATAAGAAAACCTATGAATACGTGTATATTCTGGGTCCAAAGAAAGTTGAAATGATGATGTTAATTTTTACTGTATTTTACTGATTTATAAGTACTGTGTATGAGAAATATTTTCGTTCAACCTCAACGAATACACTCAATTTTACATTTCACTCCTTTGAAAGCTTCTTTGCCAAAGGTAAAGGCTTCTTCTGATGTGCATACTGCTTGGATCATTTTTACCCTTAAAATGTTAATGTTTAACTTTGAAAACATGCGAATGTAAATGTTCATCATAAGAAAACCTATGAAGATATTCTAGGTCCAAAAAAAGTTTGAAATGATAATGTCAATTTGTACTGTGATTCACTGATTTATGAATACTGAGAATGATAAATATTTTCGTTCAACTTCAGTTGATGAAGTAATGTTTTAATACATTTTCTTTCATACTCAAAACTTTTAAGTTTCCCCCCTCCCCCTCGACTTCCTCCCCAAACCGACTGACTGTTAATGGCACATGTTTGCCTCGTGAGACCCATTCGCCTTTAGAATAACCCCTGTACTTCATGGTAAACTCATTACCTTCGTTTTTTTCATCCTTGAACCTAATCCTATCCCCATCGCGCAGTTTCTATCCTTCAACTCCCCGGGCTTTGTTTTCAACGGCCATAATTTATAACGCGCTCCCTTGCTTGCCAAGCACTCGAGGCTCCCTTCGATAACTCCCCGCTACCCAAAATCCAAATCGATGCGGCTTTAGATACGGCACTGGTTCGGGTAGGTGCCCACCTCTTAAATCGACGAGCGCATCACACGTCAAAGCAGCCGCACGAGTAGTTATCACTTTTGAACGCTGGAGAGAAAGAAGGCGCACTCTTTTTATGTGTCATATGGAGCAGATCGATTTCAGGCAATGCTCTCTATCGCCACCTCAATTTATTTTCTCTGCACTCATTTTCATTATATCTCGAGGATCATTTTTTTCCACCCGCCAAGGATCTCAACCTTCAAACGGACTGCTGTCGTTACTATGGTGGCTGCCAGAAGAGGTTGGGAGCCCCATAACCTTGGCCATCTTTGACCGCGCAGCACATATGGTAGCATCTGACCTTCATCCTAACTTTTTCTTCCGCTGCGTGTCGATATTCGGTCGTTAGTTATCGTTGCAGAAGAGGCCTTCGTGGTTTCGGTAAGAAGAAGGGCCTGGAGACCGCATAAAAAAAAATGAAACCTTACTCTTCTCTGCCGTCGACGAAGCTTTAGAAGCAGGCCGAGGGTGTGAAGGAGACCAAAGTTAACGTGAAACTTCTTG
This sequence comes from Hetaerina titia, assembly GCA_037158775.1. Classification (NCBI taxonomy): domain Eukaryota; kingdom Metazoa; phylum Arthropoda; class Insecta; order Odonata; family Calopterygidae; genus Hetaerina; species Hetaerina titia. The sequence goes on along the minus strand of CM073774.1, from coordinate 78,247,076 downwards.
CAAGAGAGTTTAATCTGACGATAAATAAATAAAACCACATGATGACTAGAACAGTAGAACAGAATTCGTCGTATATTTAAATCAGTTTCAGTATTTACTCCAAATAGAATTGCCGAAAATAGAAGAAAATTTGCTTGGGTATTTAAAAACGTGACGTTTTCAATCTGGCAAATCAGTAGACGTCAGAAAATTTATGGTTTTTGATATTAGATATTTAATATCAAACACATCGAAGTAATGAAATTCTCAAGGTCTGAGGAATAGGTTAAACATACCATTCGGATTGAATAAACGAGCAGTTGGAGAAGTTCACGTGTTCGAGCAGCATTTTGGCTAAAAAAAGTAGCAGTCTCAAAAGGAAAAGTGGTAATCTACGTCTTCAGCTTAAACTGTAAGCAGCCATGCGGGTGTAGCTCGGGGTAATCGAATTCATCAATTGCTAAGTGGTTATAGATCGCTTCATTACATGCAATTGTTGCTTTATTCTCCTATGGTCTAGCACTGCTCAAGAAAAAAATTATTCCTCGGAGCGATCGGGTTCCCTTCAACGACTAGCTCTTAACTTATTACCGTAGTGTCGCCTACTAATGCATTTTGTGTCAGAGTGAAACTCTAGTAATATGCACTTGTCTAAAAGTTTAAATCAATCCTGAAATTTGTTAATTTCCAACATTTTCCAACCATCCAATAATAATGTGACAGTTCCTGTTTTTTCATAACAACGGGGATAAAATAAGAAAAATAGACACTGTCCCCGAGAGAGATTCAAATACTCTTCCGTCAAGGAAATTGAGCCCAAGCATCCGAACTTACGAGTATTTACTTAAAGCTCAACATTTCATTATTTCGTCTTATATACCAGCTATTGAATGATATATGTAGATGTTGTACGTACGTGGACGAGTATTTTTCTTGTATCGCAGCAAATATATATTCAAATGACTGCATGAAATAATATTTCGGTATATAAGACTGGTGGTCTAACACCCCCTGCCTTTGCGGTGACTTTCATGGCATTATGTAGATGTAGATAATCATTCTTAACGAAACAGGCATTTCCTTTTTATTTTTTATTCATGTTTAATTCAGAAATATGGTCCTTCTGCGAAGGGTCCCCCCAAATATTCGACGAAACTGGGGTAATGTCTATCCAAAGCGAAAGAAAACCCCTCCCTATTTTTATTTTTCATTCGAATGTTTCCCCACTATTCGTTTGACGAACCCTAATTTCCTGTGTGCTTCTACGCAGATTTCCTAACGTGTTTTCCCACATTTTAGTATGACCCTTGATGATTTCACTTGGTCCGTTAACTTAATGTCCTTCCATCCCCGAGTCTGAGGATAATCTGCGAATTGTTTTAGCGGAAGGATAATTCATTCAGGCGAATTTTTTCTGCAATTCCGCTAGGTAAAAAGGTATTTTAGTGGAAAGATTAATTACTTTAATGTTCCTAAACCTTGAATTTGATGCAATGGCATGAGGGTGACTTTTTGCTTTTGAGACGCGGATGTGGAGAAGGATTGAGAGAATAGTTTTTGAAAGAGAGAGAGGAAGGGGGAGAAAGACTAACGACTAGTGAAGTTACAACTATGGTGGGCGAAGAGAGAGAAGGTCACTGGTTGAAATTCGAAAAAGGCAGAAAAAGTGGGTGGAGGAAATATTAAGAGGTAGTGGGATGTTGAAGGCCGTGACGGAAGGGAGAATAATATTAAGGCAACCGGGGAGGAGGGAAAAAAAAGACTAAGGTTTTTGACGGCACGAAAGCAGGTAGAAAGAACGGAAGCATGAAAAACGGGAGGGTGGAAGGGAAAAAAAGATAGGGCACACTAGAAGAAGTGAACACCAAAGTGTAATATATTTTTCAATGACCTTCCAAAACCTACCTTTCGATAGGTGGTTTGCTTATTGTGATGCCATTAGACATTCAAACAGAGTCCAATTCTCTGTTGATGCGAGATATGGTCGGCGGCCGCGCAAGGGGGGATGGATGCTGGGGGCAGTTGGGGATGTGTTGCCGTGGAAGATTGATGAGGATCAAATGGGCGGATCGAATAACTAACGAAGCAATTATGCAGGGAGTTCGAAGGGGAGGGGGGTGAGGGCAGGGGGAAAGAAAGGCATTGGCGGACACCGAAAGGTGAAGAAAGGCCAAAACTCATCCGACACTCTTTGAATCACAGTGAACCGCCAAAGAAGGTCGTGCAGGAAAAAAGTGAAATTGAAAGGGTTCCGGTGGGGAGGACGCAGGTAAAAACTCACCACCCACAAACAATGGAAGTTATTCGACATCTACATCTACACAATACTCCCCAAGGGCGAGTGGCGGGGGCTGTTAGGGCACTAACCACTCATGCACAAATATTAGTTCATACATGCCTTTCAGTACATATTAGCTGACATAAGAAAACGCTCATGCACCTACACACGTACATACCGTCATGCAATAATTTTTGGTGTTTGAGCAAATCATTATTTATTTATTTTATTTAAAAAAATAACATATTCTGGTCCTTAAGTTCACCTTTATTATGCAAACGTACAGAGTGAGGGAAGAATGAGTGCTTGAATCTATTGGTGATGGTGTCTATCTCTCTTATTTTATCCCGGTGGCCAACGTACAAGTTTGGTGATTTCTCGTAATTTGGTGCCATAATAATTGCCTCAGAGTTACCAGAAAACTAAAAATGCCCTGAAACTTTCTAGAAGCCTAAGTCATGCCTGTTCTCTTCCTGAAACTAAAGACTTCAATTCAAAACTTCTCCAATACACCCAGCAGGCTTACTCACACTCTATTTGTGCAATTTTCAACACACCCATCTCTGAACCTTATCGAATTCCTTGAAATTGAGAAGAACGGAGGATAAGACTTATGAAGCAAACAATGCTTGATATTAATGTCGTATGCCGTCTAAAATAGCACAAGTACGAGTAAAATCGTGCGTAATAAGTTCATGAAAGAAGAATGATCCTCTAACTGAACTTCATAACTTAAGTCTGCTGTTGCAATTTCCTGTGTTGATATCAAGGCGAAGTTTGGATAATTTCTCAAAGCGGATTGCGTCTTTTGTCAAACACGTTTCACACACGTTACAACAACTCGTTCCTTACCTCCATTCTCTTCTTGTATAATATTCGATTGCTCCCCAACGAGCAAGGCACTTTGATATTTCATGGCCATCTCCTATCAGGTTCCTTTATCCAATGAACGCGACGGTTGCATCTTCGATTCAAATGACTTTGTAGAATTAATGCGAAAGCATGTACATTCAGTAGAAGCGAGGCAATTTTCATATTTGTTTATTTCTATAAACAGCGCAACAAAGCTGACACGTATTTCTCCAAACTGTGCCACAGTATATCTGTACGTAAGAGAAAATAATTCCCCATATGCCGCAAAACGCATTTAGAATTGGTCGTAAACCAAACGCGACGTGAATGGCTGAAATAATAGTGAAAATAAATTAGAAACGCCGAGAAAAGGCTACGTGAAAGGTGACTGCCAAATCTGCTTTCAAACCGATCCTGGGAATGGCGAGCTCGGATGGTGGATTTGTTTTCCTTATTAGAGGTTATTTACAGTATTTCGTTACCTCCCAGTTTGCCGCAGGAAATATTCCCTACTGATTGGATCTCTTATGATTATTCATAACGTTCTAGGAATCCTGGCAGTTAACCTTTAATTTGAAAGAGAATGAATCGGATTGGGGTCTTAGCCACAACCCAAACTACTAGATAAGTTTATGAGGGACATGTTGTTTAAAGCTAACATAGAGGACCTCTTTATTCTCATCTGATTATTATAAGGATGAAATTGAGAATATTTACCATCTACGTAACCGACATTAGAAACTTCTTTATCGCCGCCAATAATAGAATTTATATTCTCTGAAACTGCAAGGTGCCTAAGGGTTGCAATAGGAATATTTTTTTGCAGTGCCCACTTAAATTGAATTCAAAATTCTCTTCTCCTATTTAGATAAAATTCGTTCCTTATTTCAAAACGAACATTTAGACCGGGCAAAGTTGATGAAGATAATGCGAAATATATGGGAGTGCACAGGAACAGGAGATGTGACATCTTTGAAATTTGTGCTAAACTCAGACAGCCACATGCGTATACGAATAACAGAAGATGAATCGGAATGGGCAGTGATTGACAGGGGAGTGAAGTAGGGTTGCCCGTTATCGTCGGTACTTTTCTATTATTGATGATGTGGAAATCTTGAGAGTAGTATGGGAAGGAATTCAGCGGAAAATGAAAGCGGGCGGTCAGATGGTTAAACCAGTTAGGTGTGGAGATGATTACGAAATATTGAGTCAGACAGCCAAAGGGTATACAGGTATGTGGATGCATTTGGGATCTTTGGAAGAAATTTTTGCAAAAAGAATTAGATAAAGTCTAGAGAAAATCCGCCAGATTCGTTAAAAATTGTTATTTTAAGAACACAAGTGTGACAGGTCTCTTAGGGGATTTAGGCTGGGAGCCACTTGAAATACGAAGGGATCAAGCGAGACTTCAGAAAGATTCAGAACCAGCGAGTTTAACGATGACACAAAAGGAATTATAATGGCCCCACACTACTTGGGTATATCAGGCCACAAATATAAAATAAACGAGATATATTTCAATACAGATAGATTCAAATACTTATTCTTTCCCAGGACAATCAGAAATCATAATATTAAGAAACCGAAGTCACTTTAGAAAGAGTGAAAACATTTAACTTACAAGTTACAAGAACAAAAATCAACATTGTAAAGAAATCAGATGTATTTGTAGGTGCATGTGTATGTTAGTTGATAGATTTGTTTCCATGTGCATGGGTTTAAGGGTTTTTGCATGAATTTATACAATGTGCATGAATGCGGATATTTTTCTTTCTTAATTACGGGTGGTGCCAACCCCCAGCCACACGACCTTGCAGTAGTTTTCAGGGTATTAAGTAGATGTATTTGTTTAGTGCTTTGCAGGGACAGTGTGAAAGGTACGAGATGAAGATTATCCACTAAAAAAGAAAAAGACTAATGACATTTTTGAGAATTCAGTTTATAAGTCAAAGTAGGATAAGCTAGAGCAGGTGGAGCAGTTCAGGAATCTGGGCATCATTTTAGAGGAAAGAATGCATAAAAAGTGGGAACAAAAAAGTTTTGAGTTAGCAGAGAAGGGATTCGCAATAAAAAGAGAAATGAAGGCGAGTACACCGAGGAAAAATGTGAAGATACGATTAGTGAAGACTTTATTTTATGAAGTGTAGCCCTTTATGGATGTGTGACCTGGTCTCTGACGGAAGATAACGAGTGTAAATTGGTGGCTTTTTGAGTTGTGAATGTGGCGGAGAAGAATGGATAAACTGAGTTAAGAGAGGAAGACAAAGATTTTAATAGGGGGCGCGAAGAGGGGAAGCTCTGAGGGGAAAATCCGTAAAAGGCTCAGAAAGGGGATGGAGAAAATATTAAAAGGTTGTTGTATGTTGAAGGTAGCAATAGAAAAAACGTAAGCAGATAAGGGGAAGGACTTAGACAGAATAAAGGCTGGCCGAAGTTGTGGAGAAATGAAGAAGGTAACAATGAAAGGTAAAGAAAGAGGCAAGGTTAGAATAATATATAAAGGAAAAAGTAGTTGGAAACTGTAATAAATCTAGCTTTAAATAGGTAGAATACCTTAAATGAATTCCATTGGAACTATTAATATTTGCAAACGTAATGCGTGCTTAGCAGTATTTTAATCAAATGATCAAGTAGCTAAATGTAGCTGTGCAGTGTGCATATCTTATTGTCTCCTTCAAATAAATGTTGAAAGAATCCATAGTATTGTATTCATTGTAACTATCGTAAATATTCAATATAAGAGTATCTTGAATTTTGCAAATTCATTCGGAGTACATATAAAGCGATTAGAACTAGATATTGGAATTGTGTAGAGATATTCGTTAGAATTAGTATGAGATAATGTGCGCCACTGAAGTACCGGAATAAAAGGAAAGAGGAATATGATAAAATTAAAGATACAAAGGATTCGTCTATTAAAATAGACGGGATCGCGAATAATCTGGGTTTCATTAGACGAATTGATTAGACCACATTTTGCATAATCGGTAAGTATTTGAAACCCATGAGACAAGCTTTTGATTGAAAAACAGATTTAATTTTCTCAAAAAATTGTTATGAAAAGGGTGACTGATATGTTGGAGGAATTAGGTTGAAAGCCTTTTGATTCTCAGAGAAGAGGCGAGACAGACTTTTCGAACGGTGTAGGACATCTGAATTTTCTTGCAATACGGAGGGAATCAGCTAGGCGCCGAACTAAATCAGTAGATTGGATCATCGGAACAAAGTAAGACAGACACCAACAGAGACAGTTTTAAGTGCTCGTTCTTACCTCACCTCACACACACTTAGCTTCCTCTTTTACTAAGCAAAACTCATTTTTTAAAAGAAAATTATGTTGCCGCACCCTGAATAGAAATTATATAAAATTTCAACAGAGAAGTGAGATAGCGCAAGCGAACAAAAATACAGAGAAGCTCATGCAAATGAAACACACGTATTCCGAACTTTCGGTGTCCAAATCAACAACCAAAACCTCCCTCTAGGGAAAGATGAAACTTTGTTTGCACATATATGCATTTTTTATAAATAGATCTTATATATATTATGTATCTTTTATATAATATTCATATAGTATATCATTTATATGGTATATATATTATGTCTAAATCTTATATACATATGTATGTATGATATATATTTTTATATAATATCATATTTTCAAGGCGTATTGAGCGGTAGTGGAATGTTGAAGAGGGTAATAGAGGGGAGAATGTTGGGCAAGCGAGGTAAGGGTAGGAACAGGATAGGGATGTTGGACGGGATGAAGGGAGGAAAGAAGTACGCAGAGATGAAGAGGGACCTGATGTAGATTAGTTTGCTAGATGGGGAGTCACAAAATGTTTATTTGATAGTTGTGTCCATCCAAAAACCTACCTTAACCGGTAGATTACCTAATAATAATCATATTTTCAATTCAATGTACGAACCACTAATGCTGCATGTAAGGCTCCCTGCCATTCACCCTTGCAGTGACTTACGGGGTATCATGTAGAGGTAGATCGATGTCGATTCAATCTATTTAATATTTTTCATCGAAATGCTCGTATGCATGGTACTCTGCAAGACACCGCTAGTACGTAGGTATGGTTAGGGTTTCTGCATTTCCATCCTGTCACCGTTTTATGGTACTAAAGCTTAAGTGACTAATGAAGGAATATATAATTCAAATAAGGGAAATAAATTGTACAAGTGTCTTTACATGAATTGGAATATTTAATTTTTAAACTTACTAACCTACTTATTCGAGAAAAGTTTTGCAATGAAATGCGAGTTAGGGGAAATGATTCCAACAAGCTAAGCTATTTAACAAAAAAGCATTATTTTTTACTCCGTGGCTGGTAGTTATTTTTGGGGCAATTATAAGATTTATTTTGGTGTTCGTCAAACAAGAATTGTCACTTCTGAAGCTGCCCAGCCACCTGTGTTTACTTTTCCAATTCACTGATGTCTTTTGTAGATCATCGTCGCTAGAACTTGTCGACTATTATGTCGCCTGTCCAGACATGACATAAGTTGACATGAGATAATTTGTCTACCCTCATTTACCACCAAATGCTGATCTTGTCAAGGGTTTTTACACAGTAAATGATAATCATTATCTCTTTTATCGGGCCCAGTCAATTATTTCTGTGAACGTTGATGCTGGTTTGCATTTTATTCCAAGGTCCATGATTAAATGTACTGAAAATTATTTATTTAAATTACTGAAAATTATTAATTTAGTTAACAATTTTTTTATTCATAGTGAAAAAATTCATGGATTTTGTGCCACGATAATGCACCGGCTCACTTCACTGCTTGTTCGTGAATTTTTGGCCAAAAATAGTGCTGTTACGATGTCCCAACCTCCATATTCGCCAGAAATGGCGCCGTGTGACTTTTTTTTGTTTCCAAAAATAGGAAAAACCTTGAATGGCCGTCGATTTACAAGCATAAATGAGATGGAAAAAAACATCGATGAGAGAGCTAAATGCTACACCGATGATAGAATTCCGGAAGTGTTTCGAGGATTAACAAAAGTGCTGGAAATAGTGTATAGTACCTAATGGGGACTACTCTGAAGGAGAAAACATTGATATTGACAAATAAATAAAATTCATTCCAAATAAATTTTATTACCGTTATTTTTTAACACACCTCGTACATCTTGTAATGTTTCCGTTTTTTTCAGTCTTTGTATTTCATAATATTTTTTAATTACACATACGAGGTGGTAGCGTCAACTTCATATTAGTACAAAAAAGTAACCGAGGTAGGAAATAAATTTTTATTTGTTATTCTGAGGACTTCTCTCCGTAGTCACCATCTAGAGTTATGCGTTTCTTTCGGCGTTTCTTGACCTGTCGAAGGCTGTCATTGTAAAACTCAGCAGATTTTGTCGAAAGCCATTCTTCCATCTCTTGAATTTCGTCAGTTTTTTTGCCAAATCTCAGACCCCGCAATGTTCTTTCGAGTTCTTGGAATAAGAAAAAAAGTCACTTGGGGCGAGATCGGGAGAATATGGCGGACGAGACAAAATTTCTAAGCTTCATCGCTTTGATTGATCGCGTTTGTGATCACATGCTGCGCCGTGTTTGCTTCTGAACAGGAGTCAGTAGTCGTGGGACCCAGCGTGCTGAAATCTTTGACATGTGCAGTTCTTCGGACATAATTTTCTGCAAACTGCCGTAGCTAAGAAGAGCCTCATTCGTTATCATTTGGTTGGTTGCTCTTTGGTCTGATAGGATAAAGTCCTCCACTTTTTCACTGTGGCAGCATTTCCCGTGAGTGATGGTATTTCACTTATTTGCCAGTTTGAAAGTTCTTTTTCCATTTCACAACTGTGTCATACGACGGGCTATCATTGCCACAAACCGCCATCATTTCGTCATGAATTATCCTGGCACTGTAACCTTTCAAATAAAGTAACTTAGTCAACTGCGAGCCTCTATCTTATCCATACGGCGAGTTACTTTAACCTAAGACTTCTTGAAGTATAATAAAGCAAAAATAGTAGCTGTTACAACATAATATACTTAAAGAACAACTAACATGCAGAGTGAATTTTATCCACATATTTGGGCTATTTCGTAGTAATAATAATTACCCAACAACTATACCACCACGTATAAATACTTCCATTTGCACAAATTGCCTTCTTTAGCATAGTGATCTTTTGTTTTTAACGAATACTTATGTCATTCTGAATGAATGCACAAGGTCTGAAAGTTAAGTTTATAGTTTTCGAAGAAAAATTCTCATTAAGGCTGAATATCAAATCATTTTCTAAACCATAACACTAATTACGTTTACGCATTGGATCGGAAATGCGTTATTGTGATAACCACTTGAATTAAAGATGCAAGATAGGATTAAGCGTCTGAAAGGGCACTTCGCTTAACAGAAGGCATTTTTGTGTCCTTAAACAGCATCTGATAAATATCATCATCACTCAAAACCCTGACAATCTACACGCCATGCCCATGAATACGCATGCATATACATTCATGGCCATTTCATTAATATGCTCAGAGAGACAATCGACTAAATATGCCAATTTTTCATGGTAAATGCACCGTATTAATTTTTAGAGAATGATCACGGTTATTATAAATATATGGTCGTGAATGTTGTAATATAAACATTCACATAATGCCAGTCTCATTTCGTGTACTTAAATATTTATTAAATATTACCAGAAATGGTCACGAATGAGAAATGCTTAAAAAATTATACTTATTACTCAAAGTAACTATTTAAGTTACTCTCGTCTTATCCATGGGCGTACCTAAGGTAAGTAAGCTTATAAATGCCTCGTGCCTGATCTATCACCAGCGTTGTTATATATAAGTAGTTTGAAACCAAACTTACCATCTACGGCAACTTTTGCCCTTATTTTTCATGCATAATTCAAGGACTATAGAAACGTCGACAAAGTTGTCAACGCTCAATCTTAGAATATCAGGCAAGCGTCGTCGAATTTTTGTCGTTTCCGGTACCTCGCTTGCATGTTGACCAAATCTAAGAATTTCCCTCCCGATCCTTATCGTCTTTGCGGAGTATAAGGAGTTATATGGCATTTTAAAAGCGTCGGCTTTACCGTTTTATCTATCTGGCTTATTTTCCTCAGTTCTCCTGCCGCAGTAGGTATTGCGGGCTTAGTAATGAATTTTTAACATGGTCACAAAAGAGACCTGCTTCAAATTTATGTGCGAGATTTAATCTATAATTTAAACATCGGTCTGTGAGTGGTTCCCATCTAAGTTCTTCTTGTAGCCAACCGACGCTGAATTGCTTCCCTCTTTGTCGGTATTATACTCGAATGATTTTCGTTTATCTAGAAGTTTGAGTTGAGGATGTAATACCTGTGCCTCCAATTCTTCCCCAACAAAGATATGTAATAATGATGATTCGACGCTTTCTGTTCATTCAATTAGGATATTTATCGAAACCGGTAAGATTATTTATTGTAGCTCTTATTAGTAGTAGTAGACCCATATTCTGTTCGCGTAGTTTATTATTTTAACATTTCATACCGCGAAGAATGCAAAGCTGTTTGCAGGATTTATTGCCTACGCTGTGCAAATGTGTCGCGAAAAATGCTTTCGTTTATAGCAACGAGAGCATTAGAAAAATACTTCTAAAGGCAGATTTTGGAGTAGGTCCGTATATATACATACATTCACACACACACATATATATATAAATGCATATATTATATATATATATATATATATATATATATATATATATATATATATATATATATATATATATATATATATAATCTTGAAAATGACGCTCTCCGGCGACGCAAAAACACACAAACACTAGGTAATCAACCGGTTAAGGTAGGTTTTTGGATGGACACAACTATCAAATAAACATTTTGTGACTCCCCACCTAGCAAACTAATCTATATCAGGTCCCTCTTCATTTCTTGTATATATATATATATATATATATATATATATATATATATATATATATATATATTATAAATTATTATTATTATTAGGTAATCTACCGGTTAAGGTAGGTTTTTGGATGGACAAAACTATCAAAGTATATATATTTTATATATATAATATATATGTATATATATATATGCGTTGAGAAGATCACGAATGTAAAAATATTTCCTTAACCGGGAAATATTTTTACATTCGTGATCTGCTCAAATCCGCCTTCCCCACCTCTTCTGTGTTCGTCCTTTATGTGTGTTCCTATCCCCTTTCCTTATATCTATTTCTATGTGTAAATGAATATATATATATATCTGTGTGTGTGTATATGTGTGTGTATGTATGTATGTATAAATATATGTACATACATGTGTACATACATATGTATAAATATTTCCTTTATTTCCTTGTGAATGAATACTTTTTGTATATGGATAAATATATATGGGTGTGTGTAAATAAATAAAACACACATGAAGTAGAGACAAGCTTTAAACAACACCACAGAGAAAATGTACAGCATTATTTGCTCGAGTATTTTCCATCATAGCTTTGGCTCCAAATAAATTCATACTGATATGAATCTCGAAGGCCTTTGACGTCCCATTATTCTACCTGGTTTCTTCTTTTCGCAAGGGCCTCCTGTCCTTCGACAGTATCGGCGCGCGCCCCAGTAGCTGGATCTGGAAAATTCTCCCTGTGATTTACGGTCATATGCATTAAATTGTAGCCTTGAAGATGAGGAATGCCGTTATAACTTACCCAGCAGTCGGATATTAACATCTCAGGACGGATATATTCTGTAGTAACATTCAATAATGTACCTACTGTTCAATCGGACACTGCCTATATAAACTGCTAACTCGCTTTTCCAAACTCTCTATTACACGACTTGAATGTAGTATAGTGAGTGTGTAATGCAACTGCAAAGGATATATGCAAGAGTTTACAAATTAAAGCTGCTAAACTCGAGTCATATATCCTTTCTTAAGCGCATGGAAGTTCAACAGGTATGACACCACCATATCTCCACCTTATCGTTAAATTCAAACTCATTTCGTGCCCTTGATAAGAAAGTTTTTAAGTGAGTAAAAAGAATTTACTGCGCCGTAACCTAACAGCGTGTTATTTTTTTTGGTTTAATAAGGTACACTTTGTTATTTCACAATGAAATTTAATAGGCTGCCATTGAATTTCATGGTGGAATGATAAAGTGTACTTTATTAGACCAAAATGTCTAGTGAATTCCATAAAGTATCGCTGCAAACCACCAACTTTAGCGTGCCAAATTTATCTGTAAGTTCTCTGAACGATTGAATCAAACCAATGGCACGAAGTCGGTATCCAGTCCAACACTCAGGCGCGAAAGTGTGCAATAAATGTCAACAACAAATGTACCTCAAAACACGGTAAAGGAAAAAAAATATAGTACTTCCGCTTTCCGAAGGAGACCCATGAATGGTGTATAATAATTGAATAAAAGAGGAAAATATTATGACTTAATTGTTTTTATTTACCCAAAATATTAAACCAGGTAATAACGTTTTTTGATCTCAATATAAAAAATTTTCTCTGAATAAAAATAAACTTATGTTAACTAATTGCATATTTCGCGGAAATTATTCGGAAACACCTTTATTTTTTTAAATATTTTATCTTCCCCATATCTCTGCCAAATATGAAAAAAACAAATGTTTACCAAAAAAAATCTCAAGGAAACAAATGTCATTCTCTTTCTGAACCGAACCCCAATTTGTCTGTAATTACGATTTAGAAGCTTTATTCGAGCATTTATTTATGTAGTCGAACTTCCATTCAAGGAGATAATGCAATACTTCAAGAAGAGAGCCCTTAAGACGTTTAAAAAGGTACAAGACGTTCGAGTTATCTTGCGACAGCTAGGGAATTATTATGGTCCCAAAATATATTGGTAGATTCGGCCACCGAGATAAAATTAGACAAGCACAGCCTCGGACAGATTCAGGTACTCGTTCATCGCTCTCACGAAACGCAATCGAATCCAAGAGCCCAAATATATTAACCTAAAGATTAAACTCAATGATATATCCAGCCAAGCACATTAATTATTGCACGATAAATATAGACACAGGGAGTGTGTGTACAGTTTTTTTGTGTACATGAGAAATGTATATTAAAATGCATACATGGACTAAAATTGGAGTTTATATGTCTGGTGTCATTACACCCCCCGCCAAACGCTCTTGAGGAGGCTTGCGAAGTATTCTCTATGTTTAGATATACATTAATTATATTACGATTTCAGTTGGTTCATAATAGTATTTCATGAAATTGTTATGAATGCGCGGTAGCTTAGTGTATAGCAAAATCCTACAGACATTATCTATATCCACGTAGCCTACAAAACCTAGGGTGTCTGACAGAGGATGAATCCACACCAGGCACGAGAAAACAAAGTTGTTGCTTCATTTTTATTAACCATTAGACCATTATAGATTACAAACAATCGCAAAAATTTTAACAACAGCTTCATGAACGTCATCTAATTTAAGTTTGAGCAATTAAGTTCCTTCCCTTGCAGTTATTCTGAGCCCATATAGTTAGCGGGAAGAGTGGCATCTAAAAACTGTTGACTCTTAAACTTGATCACTGTGATCTTATTTTGGCGATTCATCCGACTGCAATAAAACGGGGCTAATAATACTTTATTTGAAATCATCGATAAGAAGAAACTTGCTTCCAAGATTCAGGAATGAAGTTGAATGGGGTCTCTTTTGCGATGATGTTACAAACTTTATTACTACCAAAGACGTACTCTGGATTTTAAGAGATCATTGACATAAGACTTGGGTGATAAAGTGTAAAACCGATAAGTTTGTAAGATGTCATCTCTTCTGCGAACGATAAGGGATCAGGATAACCGCAAATCCCTCGATCTTCGGGATCATCAGTAATAATAAAGAGTCAGGCTAACCAGATGGAATGGTCTTGTTTTCTTAATCCTCGGTGATGCCCCTGGATGCCCATAGTCGAACCCCGAAGTCATATCATTCCGTGGGCACCGGATCTTCCCGTGAGACCGCTATGTGGCATAGGCAGAGAGGAAGAGAGAGAGAGATGAACCCGAGAACACGTATCCGGAATGTGTGAATTTCACACAGCGTCTCGCCCAGAGGCCTTGGGTGGCGAAGCCGAGCCATTTGCCTCCGCGTGGGGATAGGGAGCGAGCCTCTCCGCGTTAAATTGCCGCGTGGACGGCGCAAAGGCTTTGGGTTCCCTTCCTTCCTTCCTTCCCCCGCGTGATGTTCGAAATTCCTCCGACCCCCACACACACCCCCTCCCATCATCTCCATGCCAAGCTTCCCCTTCCCCTCGAGACATTTGCGTGCCGTCCTGCTGACAGGGGTTAATCAAACGCACGGAACATCGTTGTGGTGAAGAATTTTTCGGGACCGGACGAGGATTGAAACATTGGCGACCTCTTGCCTCGCTCGTCATGGAGAGTTGATTATTTTGTCCGTTGCAAAGTGACATCATCATCAGTGTCACGGACGGTTTAATAAGGTGGGAGAGAGAGAGGAAGGGTGATTAATTTGTTGTACCCGTACCAACATGCCGAGGAATCTTCTAAAGGTTAACATCCTTTCCTCCTCGTCAAAGTGTTTAGAGTCATTTGTGGAGGTTTTTACCGTCACTGTATCCCAATTTCTCCTTCAGAAAAAAATGATAGACTTATTTTTAGGACACTACAATAATCAAAAGGGGATGTTGTAGTCCAGTGAGTAGAACGTAGGACTATTTATATACTCCGAAGGGTCCGGATTCGACTCCCGGAGCCAATTAGCATCTTTATCTCCACCTAAACTGTGTGGTGTATTTGGGGTACGAAAACGAGGTGAAGGGAGGAAAAGAATTGGCATTTTCAATGGGAATGAGAAAAATGAAAAGCATACAAAAGTAACGAATCTCACCTGCACAAAGTGTACGGCGTCATTTATGGATGGTAATTTACTAAGCCTCGTTAGGTTCATGGAGGCCAAAACTTGCGACAGATTGATTATATCGCAATGTTGACATCACTTATGGACCACGAGACACTATATCACCACAGATTGAGGGAAAAGGGAGTGAGTGTGCGCGTGATGACATTTTTGGACGTCGCGTAATTTTTCTCAGATGCCATTGAGATCTCAGATGGTGTTGGTTAGTTTGATTTATTTTTATCCCCTCCTTTTTTAGTATACCCGAGAACTATTATACTGGATGTGCTTAAAACTTGTTTGAAAGTAACAATTGCTAGCTTGTACACGGATTTGCATGTTTTTTTGAGAATTTTTAGTTAATGTTTTTCCCTTTTTCTACCCCTTTAAACACTCTTCGACTCCCATCTCCCTTACCAATTCCACCTGGTGCTTGCACCCCCTGCCACATATAAATATGGTGGATGTCGAAGTATTCTTGTAAATTTAGATGAAGGAGCGTCTGACGTCATTTATGGACGTAACGGGAGACAGGTAAAAATGTTGGGGCAACATCGTGGGCTAAAACCCACTTCTCTCTCTCTCTTTCAAACAAAGCTTCTGAGGTAAAAATATCGAGTATAATCTGACGCCACTTACGAACGATGGACCCACCGCGTGAAGGAATGCCCGAGCTCGTGACGCCATTTGTGGGCGCCACGTGATTTTCCCCGGGCCCGCAAGAGGGAGGGAGGGCGGGGTGGGCCACATGAGGGCGAGATCAAGGAAAAAGGGACTCTTCTCGATACGAGAGCGAGATCCCTCACTCCCGTCCACTCTACTTTTCAATGAATACTGATTCGTGGGAGGGGCGGTGCGGACTCCGTGCGTGCCTACCTGCCCGCTCGCCCGCCAGTCTGTGTGTGTGTGTATGCATGTATATAATATAGGAAGGAGGAAGAAGGTTGGGGAGGGCCTGCGGTCTCTTGTTCCTGCCTTCAAGGAGGACCGGTCGGGTTAATATATATGGCTGGCGGTGGCGGAGAGGGGAGAAGAATAATCATAGTAATAATAATGTGGGGTGGAGTAGGGGTGTGCGGAGGGAGGGGGAAAGAGGAAATATGAGTAGGAGGGTGGAGTGGGATGGGAAAGGTGGGGGAGGGAAGACTTTGCGGACTCTCCAATATCCTTCCTCCCAATCCTTGTTTGCTTGGAGGGAGATGAAGGGGGGTGAAGGTGGGGGCCTTTGTGAGTATTTCGACTTTGACACTGCATTCTTCTTTTCCCGCGAGAACGAGCTGCCGTTGTTTGTTTTAAATTTCGATGGGTGGGTATTAAGAGGAGGTGGGAGGAGGGGCCGGAGGTAAGGGTGAGTAGGGAAGGAGGGTGAGGATAGGGGGGAGGGTGGGGGAAGTGGGCTATTACGCTTCCTTTCCTTCGTGATGGAATGATCCACTCTTCTTTCTTTCTCCCTTACCCCTTCCATTTACCCTCACCCTTCCCCACACCTTCTTCCCACCCAATCCCAATCCTCCCCTCTTTAAATGCGTGTATGTATATTTATATAACGATGGGGCGTGTGCATACCGCGTGATTAGGTAACTGGCCGTGGCCCCTGGGATAAGAGGGTTTCTTACGGGGGTCTGTGGGATGGGTTGAGAATGCCTATTTGGGAGGTTTCGGTGGGATGGGAGGGAGAGGAAGACAGGGTGGGAGGAGGAGTTTTTTTTTTTTTGAAGGTTGGCTAAACGCAAGTGGCTTTCATGGTGGATGGGATGAGAACATTTTGTTTTTATTCTTCTTTTTTTTTGTTAACCCAACCTCTCCCTCTCACGAAGGAGTTTCTTGAGGAGTTCGGGAGGGAGAGAGTAAGCGAGGTTTTGGATGGTCTTGTTGGCTTGAGGGATTGGAAAGAGGCCTATTGATATACACGCATGTCCTCGGGGGGGTGGGGGTAGGAGGAGGGAAAGGGGCGGCAAGGGGGGGGGGAGGAAATTTTCATCGATTAGTATCTACAAACAAACACGCACGCAAACATATATGTGCCCTGGAAGGAGATATAGGGTTCGGTGATAGGGTCGTTAGGACGACAGCCCTAGAGACGGGAGATGAATATGTATGGTGGATGGTTTTTGGGGTTCAGCATTGCGTACCGTTGTCAAAAGAAAAAAAATATTTTTGAAAAAAACGAGTGAGAAGGAACGCGACTGCTTTGTAATTTTGTGAGCTTAAATTTTATTGCCGTCCAAAGATTCGATGACGGAAGAAGATGGGTTAAGGGATCGGATGCATAATTATGAGGGTGGTCATAAGTTGGAGAGGGGTGAAATGTATTATGTGTGAATAAGAAATAGTTTCTCGGACATTTATGTACCGTTCTTAGGATGGGAGTCAGTAATACACTCCATTTTTGCTGCCGGTTGAGAGTTTCAGAATGGATAACATCGTCTCCTCCTTTTTTGGCCGTCCGCATTAGTCCGAGGGTTTCTCTTCCATGTTCTTTGGCGCCTCGGTCCGGATGGCGAATCGTTGTCCAAGAATCTCTTAATATTCTTATGTAGTGTCGTGCAGTTTGAATATTCTCATGTATTATGTCATACAGTACGCATCGCATGTACTATCTTAGTTTTCACTTTCCCATTTCCGTCTTGAGTTCTTTGGGCTTCCTGCCTTGCATTATAAGCTCAAAAAAACCTATTTTTTTCCTTAATATTTTCCGCTAGCACGACGTTCTACATACTATTTCGGTCATCAAAATCCCAATTCCCGACTTGTCAGAGCTGTTCAGCATTAAAGAAAAGTTTTTTTAGACGGGTTGTAGGTAACTGTAATGAATATGTAACAGAAAGGTGGTTACTTTCTTTATTTACGGCACATTTGGCAAAAATGGCGATAAAGATTGTTGTAGCTGCCTATTTTTCATGTCTAGTAGGTGATCGAAATTCCAAGCGTACTCCGTAAGCCAGGTGTAGACTCACCCTCTGCCACATACCTTGAGAGGTTGCTTGAAGGGTATCACTTAAATGTAGATTAAAGTTTCAGCAGTAATTTGCATCTTTTACTATGATTTATACACCTACTAAATTCAGAAAACCAGTGGGAGTTCCTCATCCCCCGCCATACGCCGCGCCGTAGCGGTTGGAGGGGTATTATGTCGATGCTAGAATTTCCTCCAACGTTTACCATTTTTTTATGTTTACCCTCTTCGGATTTTGCCTAGCGAGGTATTTTCTTCTCTCACAATATTTAAATCATCTTCAAATAAATTCCATATCTCTGTCTAATTCAATTTCTTATTCCTACTCCATGTCCTAATCTCAAAAGCCTCAAGCTACGGACGCTCATCGTCTCATCCCAGAGTCTATAGATAGATCTGCTCCATATTAAAGTCCTAATTAATGTTTTCGTCAATAACTTCTGTCCCTGTAATAAGTTCTATTATTTGAATTTCTTCTTTCGTGAGTATTATTATTTTCTTAATATTCCAACTAATAAACCTTTTCTCCTGAAAAAAAACTAACGCAATTAACACAGAAACTCTGAAAATGACATACTAAAATTCGATCTTAGTGCTTCTGAAGTTTCCCATTCGAGACTGTATTTAAAACTTTTACATATTGTTGTAATTAAAAATGATATATTACCCATCCTTTGTTTCATTCCGTCAACTTATTACTGTACGTAATTCATGAAAGAAGCTATGTCAGGTTCAACTTCGTGAAACTTATTCTGTATTGTGAAGGGAAAGATAATCAACGTCTTTTAAGTGCCTCTGCTAATTTCCTAGCGACGGAGGTGTCGGCAGTGAAGTGAATGACCTCAAGATGACGAAAGTTGTCGCAATATAGTTCTTGAAAATAAAATCAACTTTAAACTCAACAAGAGGTTGCTCTTCTCTCCCCTCTTCTAGTAAAACTTTCACTTTAATATTCCTCATTCTCTCCCGAAGTTGGGGGATGTGCAGATTATTTTTACATCTCTTACAAATTTACTATGCGTCTACATTTACTCAATACTACGTAAGCTGTCAGAAGAGGGTGTGGTAGCGGTGTAAGGGGACTAGCTATGTCTGCAGAATTATTATATATCATACTTGCTAATATGAAATACTAAATGAAATGTGCTCCTTTGCACATACATGTCTATGTACGCCATATATATATATATATATATATATATATATATATATATATATATATATATATATATATATATATATATATATATATATATAATAGAAATATTTCTATATAACTTTTGGACGGCACAATAGAACACAGAATAAAACAGATAACACGTAAAAGGACACTCACACTGTAGATTATTTGAGCTTTCGACCTACTCCGAGGCCTTCTTCAGATCAGACTCAGAGACGTGTTATCTGTTTTATTCTGTTCTATTGTGCCGTCCAAAAGTTATATTGCTCTCGTGAGTACTTCCGCATCATCGATATATATATATATATATATATATATATATATATATATATATATATATATATATATATATATATATATATATATATATATATATATATATATATATATATATATATATATATATCAAAAATATAAGCTGGTCCCATAGTAAAGCCCTTTGAGTCACGAAAAAGATACAAGTGGCCTGTATCTTTCTAAAATTCGGCCTTTGCTGCTCTCTTATACACATTCACATTTAGACAATACCCCGCAAAGCACCACAGGGGCGTGTGGCGATAGGTGTTAGAACTCCAGCCGTAAAAAAGAATTTAACCACATGATCATCCTGCTAACTACCTTGAGATCTACCAAAAATGTATGTGACAAGGGCGAAAGTACCAGATCGGATTGTTAAGGTATAACTACATGAAAAATAAACAAAAAAATGCAATTACACACCCACATAGACGAATAAATTCATGAAAAACTTATTTTTAACTTACATACTCATGCATATACAAGCAATCAATATGCAGGACAAGTACTATCTTGCACACAAAAATATGCATCGACGAATGGATTAGATATCAATGCCGCGTTTAATCTTGTTCTCGCTCGATTTTATTACTGTTTTCTATATGAATTAGCTTTTTTACTACTATGATGCCTGCATGCCTGAGGAAAGAGCGAATATTTATATCTGTCTGCACTGAAGCCTATCTCCCTTACCGTATCAGTACAGGGAGTCCTGGAGTCTATCTCCCCTCACCATGAATCATGAGGATTCAAGCTCAATACCTCCAGCATACCCGTCACGCTTATTCCCTTCTCTTGGTAACTTTTAGCAAACGTAGCGGTTTTTGTATGAAGCGAAAGGTAACTGTGGCTGTATGGATATTATGAGAAGAATCAACCCCAGCCGTACTCTTACGTACGTCTATAATTACACATGTATTTCCTTTGTCAGAATTTGGGTAGAAGTGATCGTGGTTTCCGAGGGAGCGTAGAAGGGTGAAGTAGGGAGAATCCTTATTTTTGCTGTGGTGAACTTTAGTAGGGTTTGACTTGATGGCGCTTTTTCAGATTTTACGGACTTGGATTCTCGAATCGATGAGAGTACGGCTATGGGTTGATTCTTTCCATAACATGTAGCGGTTTTCATCTGAATAGTTTACAATTTTTAATTGGCATTTTTTCCCATGGATCCCTGATGTATTTTTTGGCATATTCTCAGTGCGGTAAAACTTGTCTTTCTATTCTTTCAACACATTTTACCCCACGCATCTAATGAAAGCTTCCTTAAGACTGATTAAAATATTCTTCCAATGTATGCGCACAATGAATTGGTATATTTCATTATACCTTCCAGGTCTTTCACCCGTTCTGAGCTGCTTGACTCGGCCCCCACTATTTGGCAATTTTGGGTTTTCTTTATCCTTTCTTTTGAAATATATCTTCAGTACTGCACATTTCCTAATATATAATTCTGCTTTCCAATATTTATGCAACTTCGATATTGAGCCTAAATTGCTATAGGGTAACACGCAATCTGCAGGTTTCCTTAATTCTCGGTTCAGATATCACTATGTTGTCTGCGTATAATCTAAATTTGTTGCTTACGTTCGAGGCCGTTAATGTGTAACAAGAAGAATATGGTCCCTAAAACGTTTCCCTGCGGCACTCCGAAAATTACGTATCACTCTAATGAGTTACACCAATGGACGACTGTTTTTTCCATACGGTTAAATAAGAATTTTTCATTCATTTTACTTTTCTCACGCATTTATTCCTTCCGCTGTTATATAAAGTAGCCATATTCGCATATCTAACTCACATCCATATTCATATGGGGCCCTGTTATCAATGCAATAGATAAGTGAATTATAATTGCCATTGAAAATCGTCATTTAATTCAAATGTAAATAGGATGAGTTAACAGCTGATAAAGGAACTTTCTCGCAGTATATTTGACTGATACGACTGTGACCTTTATCCTACTTCTTCTCCGACTACATGGTGGATATCCTACAAACTACGGCGTGTGAGGCAGAGGGGAATTACATGCCCGGCAGGCACCATCAAAAGTATATGTCAAAAAAGGTTTTGGGGTTATTGGATGTTAACTATACTATATACCTAATTAAAAGAACAGATTTGTCCAACAGTTTTACATTCAATTCAGCATATATTTTTTTTTCAAGAAACACTCCACTCATCCCAAACTAAGTTGCTAATAATGGGTGCAGTAACGTAAGAGTCAGAAAAATGCCCTCAAACTAGTCTAATTAGTATAAAAAATTATTTTCTTCGTGTTCCCGTTGGCAATTATAACGTTCCATTATCGCTCACGGAAAAAATGACATTTTCATCAAATGAATAGTAGACTGGAAGTAGCCATTAAGGTAACCTTTTAAGAAGAGCTTCAAAAGGGAAGAGCGGTGCGCACTCTTGTGGAAAAACAACGAAATAAAGAGAGAGAGAAAAGAAGCTCATTGTTCCGAAACATAATGGGTCCACTCGAAGCTTAAGTGGTCACATAAATTTTAAGGTCGCGTAAAAAATGCAGGAATAAAATTTAAACAGCTATATATTAGTTACCTGGTTGTCATGGTATATGATACTATTATTAAGTTGTCGACATGCAGGACAATGTAGAGAAATACCGCGGAAAGTCAAATTAGCTCTCCATCCGAATTCACAAATCCCCAGTTCTACCATTCAACGGATCTGCATAGTGTTTATTTTACGGCGTCTGGGCCGGGTGGCAATGTTTTCCCTTCATCCACATTAGTCAAGGGATCTTGAAATTGTCATTATAGCCCATAAGGTGGGCGTGGCAGCGTATCGGGAATATCGTATGGCTTTAGGTGGGTCATGAATTCAAATTAGTATGTGATATTTCGGTCAGCAATATCATTGCTACTTGGTAGGAACGAACGCTATATTCGTAAACAGCCGCGTCATTTCCGCCTTCAATAACCGTTTGATTTCACTCTTTGAGCTTTGCTGACACGAATCCATTGTGATGCCATTGGACCACCTTATCCGAAATGGTGCGATATTATGGATAGTGGATGCAGATTCATGTAGAAAACCGCAGGTGGCACACGAAAAGGAACCTCCTCCTCCATCACCCTGTTGATTTGTGTATCTCGCAGGCCTTAGGGCTTAGTTCGAAGTGATCTCTAACCTTACCTATCAGGAACAACCTTCGGGTTGATCACTGTGTTTTTTTCGACACCAGGTGCTTGTGTTTTACGAAGGTCAGGGTGTCTTAAGTCTGGGTTGGGTTGCCATTACATTTTCCTCACTTGGTCATGGATGCTTGATTACGTCTTGTGTTAAGCATGAGGTGAGTGTTGTATAATATGCTATAATCTCCACATGTGCTGTTTCGTCCAACTTCCCCTCATCTTCCTCCTCGAGGTGATTAAGAGGGGGGGGTGGGAGGAAGGAAAGAGCACCCTGGATCCCTTTTCATGTCGTTCAATATCGAAAGGATAAAGGTTAGGGTAATAAAGTGGCACGCTCCCTGCAGTGCGTGCCCTCAGGGCTGAGCCCGGTGAGTATCCAGGAACCCCCCCCCCCCAATCTCCCCCAATTTTCTCCCCTTCCTTTCACCGCCGATACCTTTCGGGTGTTACGACGAAGCGCCTGTCGCGCCTCCCATTCCCGGCAGGGAGTGAAACACCATCGCCAGGAGAGTTTTACCTGGGTCTCGATGTGGGCAGGAGCGATCCCGGGGAGAGGTTATTCATTGGATGGTTATTCACTAAAGTCTCAGAAATTGTCGAGCCTTAACAATGATGACGTTTTGCCTTAATGGCCTCGATGAATCCTGAATTTTATGCGCAATAATTGGCGATTATCAAGGTCGTTGTGTCACAAGAGTGGTGGTTTAAGAGGGAGGAGATGACTTTGTGGATGGAGGGGGGGGGGGGTAGGCACTAGCCTCCTTCCTCCCGAAAACCAGTCGTACTCTCCTCCCTTTGTCGCACATTCATAAGGGGGCACTGAACACGATATCGATACTAGTATTAAAGGGACTCGTCCGTTGTTACAAGTGCGTTTAAATTTCCGGAAACTTGATAGTTGAAACTATTTTCTATTGTTTAATATTTTGGAAAAATACATCTTAACGTTCTCGTTTATTAATTAATTGAAAATTGAAAGTTTTCAGCCACCCATGTGCGGACCCTTACGAATAAATCAATAAAAGATCTAGTGTTAACCAGTAAAAATATTATTTCTACCATAAATGCGGAGAGTATAGTGGCATGCATTATTTTTGAAAACATTTTCAACATAATTATTTTTTATCGATTTAATTTGCGAATTGTGACGCGATTATTATCAGAATGTTAAAATGTTTGCTTCGTTTAAGCTCAGTGGGGGATGTTATCGCTACACGAACTGGCAATTTTGCTTATTTCTCACGAATGTGAGCAAGAAAACCCGTTTAACACATTATTAAATGATGATAATATTATTGGGGTTAGATATATGAGTGGATAAATAAATAAATAAATAAATATATATATATATGTATATATTATATATTAAAATTAGAGTACAATATGAAAAAGGACTAATGTACGTTTGAGATATTTCACGAAGAGCAAAAAAATCAATTAATCACATCAACACCAGTATCACAAAGTGGTAGTTAAAAAACAGATGAACATCGTTATAACTATGAAGTTATTATATCTACGAGCTGCGTTAGCAAGTTTATGTTTGTTGTGATTGCGGTGTTTCCCTGGAGAGATTTCGAATACATTTGTATGATTACTAACAAATATCTAACTTCACTACAAAAATACTAATATAAGTTGGATTAAAAAACCTTATTGTCATTGACTAAACGAAAAAAAAATATTTGAAGAGAAGATCCAATGCAACGCGATTAAACAAATATGCGGGTTCAGTTCAATGGGGCGAAGATGTAGGACTTGAATTGTATTGACTTAATTGTATACATGAGTATGCTGATACAATTAATTAAATAATTTCAGTGAAATATATTCATCTG
Organism: Hetaerina titia; assembly: GCA_037158775.1. Taxonomy (NCBI): domain Eukaryota; kingdom Metazoa; phylum Arthropoda; class Insecta; order Odonata; family Calopterygidae; genus Hetaerina; species Hetaerina titia. The sequence goes on along the minus strand of CM073774.1, from coordinate 78,222,633 downwards.
GTAGCCAAACGAAAGAATATTTATAATACTGCGTCGTTATGAATGAGATATGATAGTATTTGTACAACTAACATGACAAAGGACGAACCTCCTAAATAGATCTGCGAGGAGTAATGAAACACATCTAGGTTTTATTCTGTAAGTAAACTAAAACTATTGTTCATTTAATATGAAAATTTTGGAAATTATTGAGTTTTTATAATGCCATTTTCTTTATATCTAGCCAAGTGAACTTATCTACATAATTAAAAGCCTAGATTTGCCACCGCGTCATACATGTATGTTGTTGCGTCATGGATATTTCGAAAAACCATGTCGAATAACTAGGATTTCTCAGTTCTCAACAATGAGGACGCTTTGACGTCATTAACTCGATGATTATATACTTTCACGTCCAAGAATCGGTTGGTTTGGCGGCCATGGCGGTACAAAATCGGTATTGTCGAGGAACGACGCTTCTTTGGGGCCTTACTGTAATGGCCCTCCCGGCGTGGGTGGGGCGACTTTGGAACGAAGTGGGAGGGTTATTGGGACGTCTTTCCGGGTGTTCGATGGAATGTCCGTTTTTTTTCTCCCTTCTACGAGGAGTTATGGCGGCCTGGTGGGCGGAGCGTTTGGATAATGGCCTTACCTGAGTTTCGGCTTTGGATGGGTCACGGGTTCAAATTCGGATAATTCTCCTGTGCGCTGCGACAATATAAGCTGAAAGAACGTGATTTTATATTGAATGAGTTTTCTTTGAAACTGATGGCGGCACCACATAAAAAGAAAGGAATAGCCCTTAATATTCTGAGTTTGTGTGAATTTCACGCATCCAAGGTTGAAGCAAGAATTATTATCAGTTTAGTTCTTTGCTGATAACACCGACTACCAGGAATATACTCTAGTTTGTCATTTGGTTATATAGTTGTATAGTAGACTCTTATACCACAGTCTGGATGTAGTTAGTCTACATTTGTTTATTACCTAGTTTTTGCAGGTACTATTCTTTCCATAAGAAATAATATCTGTATTATAAAAATTGAAAAGTAACATTTTTTTCCGCAAAACATAATACTCTTCAAAAAGCTAGTTTAATTCAGGTCTCCCTAAAAATTAAAAATTAAAGAATAATAATTGTAGTAAAATTTATCAATTTCATAAAACGTTGCATTTTTACCTGGAAACGTTTTATTTTATAAAATTTGCATAGTTAAATTCTAGCAGTTTAACTGCTACTAATTTTTCTGATGATTAATTATTTTAACATTCGATGGCAACATCAATCATCATACCTAAGTGTTGTAGTTTTTTCTGTGTATCAGGAACTGCAATATATATATATATATATATATATATATATATACACTTTTTTGGAAAACCCACAAACGTGTAATGTAAATTCACTGATAGTCATAGCAAACACAGAAACCAAAACACAAAAGAGGAAAAACTCACTGGTTCTCGAATTTTCGGTGGTCCAACCACCTTTCTCAAGAGGAATTAGGAACAGAACATATATATATATATCGAGGGATCATCGAGGGATCCGGGTTCGAATCCCGGTCAAGGCGAATGATTTTTACTCTCTGAAATCGTTGCATTATAATGCACACATAACGGGTGACTCCGTTAAAGTTACTATTACAGTTTCTTGAAATTTGTCTAAGGTATGAACAGCCTGTTTGAAATTGGCTTTATTAACATCGTGGACTGTGGCGCGTCGCGCACGACTACGAATGCCTGTGACATTGTATGTACGGTATTTCGTCATAACATCTTGTTCCTTTAAAGCCCCCAAAATTTCAGAGTGTAAGAGGACGTCTCGGTAGCTTAAATGGTTAAAGCACTCGGCCGGATATCGAGGGATCCGGGTTCGAATCCCGGTCAAGGCGAATGATTTTTACTCTCTGAAATGGTTGCATTATATATATATATATTGCATTTCCTGAGTTCCCCAGTTCCTGCAGTTCCTATATATATCGATGATGAAGAAACAGTCACGAGAGCAATATAACATTTAGACGGCACAATAGAACACAGAATAAAATATATAACACGTAAAAGGACACTCACATTGTAGACTGTTTAAGCGTTTGGCCTACTCCGAGGCCTTCTTCAGCTCAGAGTCTGACATGAGGAAGGCCTCGGAGTAGGCCGAGGCTTAAACAATCGACAATGTGAGTGTCCTTTTACGTGTTATCTATTGTATTTTGTGTTCTATTGTGCCATCCAAATTATGTATGTATATATATATATATATATATATATATATATATATATATATATATAATTTTATTATTAGGTAATCTACCGGTGAAGGCAGGTTTTGGATGGACACAACTATCCAATAAACATTTTGTAACTCCAAACAAAACCCAATCCAGCAAACTAATCTACATCAGGTCCCTCTTCATCTCGGTGCACTTCTTTCCTCTCTTCATTCCGTCCAACATCCCTATCCTGTTCCTGCCCTTTTCTCGTTTGCCTAACATTCTCCCCTCTATTACCTTCTTTAGCATCCTACTACCGCTCAATACGCCTTTCATCCATTTTTCCTGCCTCCGTAGGATTTCTCTCAACAAACCCCTCTCCTCCCCCACCATTTCTAGTACTTCCTCATTTGTTTTCCTTTCGGTCCATTTCACCTTCTCCATTCTTCTCCACACCCACATTTCAAAAGTCTCCAATCTACTTTTATTATTCTTATTCGGTGACAATGCCTTTGTTCCAATCTTCAAGTCAAAGCTTCGTCAAAATATTGACCAAAACCAAGTATCAACGATTAAGAAGGCGAGCGATCAGATGGTTAGTAGTGGAATATTGTCGGTTAAAACAGTTAAATATGACCGAGATAAACACTTGAAATTTTACCTAGGTCCTAAAACTTATTATCACTCTAATTACGATTCACACGGATAGATGACAAAATATATTATTATTGGGAAACGGTATAAATATTAAAACCAAGCTAATATTTTTTTGTGCTTCGACTACAATCGATTTAGTATAGTTCGAAAGAACGCATACTTGTTAATTTTTTTTAAATATCCGACGGGAGTATCGAGCGGGCATTGCGAACGAAAAATCACGTCATTTTCGTTCCAACCGAAAGCCGAGAGGTAAAGTGGGGTGGAGGGAGAGAGAGAGAGAGAGAGAGCATAGTTTAGGGATCAAGGGGAAGCGGGGAGGGGGGTTTAGCGGTGAGGTGTGGAGGGAGAGAAGAGAGAGAGGAGGCAGGTAAGAGAGGGGGGGGAGGGCCCATTCCTTTGATCGATTATACCTTTCGACCCTCCGCTGGCAACAGGTGCCCCTCGAGAAAATGTTATCCGCCCAGAGCAGTGCAGGCCTTAAACACATAGGCACAAACAAGCAGTCAGGGGAAATGGGATGGGGGTGAAGGGTGTGGGGGGATGAGAGTAGGGGAGGGTGTCTGCTTGTTCAAGGGAAACAGGTTTCCGACTCCACCCCCCCCCCCCTCTCTCTCTCCCTCCTCCCACCCCACCCCCCGTCACACCCAACCCCTCTTCCCCCATCCCCCCACCACTTCTTCCCAAACAGAGGAAAATTGGACGTTTCCCCAGTGCGTGCGTGCGTGTGTGTGTGCGCGCAGGCCGGTGTGTCTTCAAATTATTAATCACACGTCTGTCACTTTCCTTGGAGTGGGAAAAGGATGTATTATGTACATATAATGACGTCGGGAAATGGGGGAGAGGGGGTGGAGGAAGGAAGTGTGGGTATGGGGCTGTACGTAAGTATGCGAGCGTAGAAGCATTCAAGAGATGGGACTTCTTGGGGGCCTGAGGAGGGTCCCCTGCAAAAAGGATGCCCTCGGACTCCCCTGTTGTGTCCCACCCTACAATCCGTCCGCGATCCCCAGTAATTATCAAGTCGGGCGATCTGCCTTAACCCACCGTTAATTAGTCATTTATTTATAGTTATTCGGCGGGGCAGTCATCCATATTCATTGATATTGTTTTTTTTTGTTTCGTTTTATTTTTTTTTCTTTTTGATGAGCATTTTGTTGGCCGTCAGCCGTGAGGTTCCATCACGGATTGCCGTCGTGTTTCGTTCGGGGAGAGCAAACAACGGTCGGGTCGGTGAATCGGTCGGCGGAACTGAACATGGGGCATCTGGGGAGTTGTTTCCTGCGGGGGCGTGTGGCGTAGGGGATCAGTACGTACGCCCTTCCGTCATTGAATCGAGGGTGGAGGGCTAAGGCGATCGGAAAAATGTCAAATTGCGCTCTTCTATCATAGATGGTATCTGTTAAAGCAGAAATTTTCAGTTACGAAATTGATTTTCCATTAAGTTATCCAGTTTCTACTACTATATTTATACCAACACAACATTTGGAATTAGAGAGAGTAACAGCTGCTACTTATACCAGTTAGGGGATAATTAGTAGTAACTATCATTACATATATATATATATATATATATATATATATATATATATATATATAACCATAAACACAGTAATCAACCCGAAGGTCGGCTTAGTAGATGATGGTAGAGCTCACCCATGTACTAAGCCCGACGGTGTGTGAATAATCGCACATCAGGGTAGGGGGGCCGGTTCCTTTCCCTGTGCCGGTTATGGTTTCCCAGGAGATCTGGTACCCGAAAAATGAACTAGCTTGGGTTGAGCTGCAGGTGCCCACAGTGCCTTGGCCGGGAATCGAAACCGGGACCCTCCGGTCAGTAGTCCAATACTCTACCCTCTGGACTACCGCGACCCGCATATATAAATATACATATATTTATTTATTTTCACACATACATGTGTGTGTGTGTGTGTTTGTAGGTGTACATGCATGTATATATGTTTGTGCATATAGACATATGCATGTACAAGTATGCATCTATGAATGTATGTCCATGCATAAACATGTACAGATACACAAACATATGTATACATAGATATACGTATGTCATACATACATGTAGAGAGAGGTAAGAGCATCAGCCCGGCAAGTTGAAAGACCCGGTGTTCAAATCCCGGTTAAGGAAATACTTTGCGCTTGTGATCTGCTCGATTCCACCTTCCCCACCTCTCCTGTGTTCGTCCTTTATATGGGTTCCTATCCATTTTCCTTAAATCTATTTCCAAGTGAATGAATATTCTACTAAATATTCTAATATTTGTTCGCCGTATGGTGGGATTTCGTATTTGAATCTGTTTGTGTGTGTGTGTGTGTATATATATATATATATATATATTTATTATATATATGTATATAAAGAATTTTATGCTACATTTAATTGTCAAAATATCTCTCTCTTTGCATGATTTAATGAGAAAAATTAGTGGGTGGTACCATTGGCATTCCTCTTGACCCCGTTAAGTGGTTACAAGTTCATATGGATATCGGAATTATTTTTTTCAATTTTCTCTCATGCATGGTGTGTAACTTTGTCTATACGCACCCAGCAAACACCCTCCCAGGGTTTTAAAGGGTATACCGTAGATGTACGTAACATTTATTCAAGAAAACAAAAATGATCGAATTGCCGAATTGTAGGAAATTTGAGTTTAACATTTAAGTTGGATGGAATAAACTCGAGCACGTAGAGCTGCTCACTTACTATATTTTGGCTTTATTTTAGAAGAAATGGGAAACTTTAATGTGGACATTAGGAGAACAGTTGCGTTAGAAAAAGAGGCATTTGCAAGAAGATGAAAACTTAATTAAACTACAGCGAGGATAGAGTTTGGAAAAGGTCGACAAAAACTTTAATATGGAATGTAGTTCTTTATGGATGTGTGACTTGATCTTTAATGGAAGAGGGTGAGCGAAGATTGGAGTCTTTTGAGATACGAATGTGGCGGAGGAAGAAAGTTACACAGAGGGGAAAGAAAAACGTCGAGACTTTAAATAGGGTGAGCGAAGAAGGGAAATTGCAGGGGGAAATTGGAAAAAGACAGAGAGAGTGGGTGGAGGAAATATTGAAAGGTAATGGTGTATTGAATGCTGTGATAGAAGTGACAGCGTTGGGTAAATTGGGTAGAGGAAGGAAGAGAGTCGGCGTTTTGGACTGCAGAAGTTATGAAGAAATGGGGAAAGAAACAATGTTGGGCAAAGAGAGAGGATGTTACCGAAACATCGAAAAGTATAGTCTTTCGGGACCTTTCGAAACCAATGTTATAAAAGGTAGAAAACCATGAACGAATCAATAAAAAACTCTTCCGTCAAATAATTGGCCTGTTGTTGCAACATTAATTCCCTATTATTACAGCTTTTAGCTATGAGAACAATTCATCTACATCTACATAAATACCCTCAGAGCCACCAAAAGAGGTGTGTGGCAGGGAGTGTAGCACCAGGGTGGAAAGGTAAGGGATGAGGGGGCTGGGGGAACCTGTAAGAAAAAAAAGATAAAAATAAGTTAATACATATATATTTTTATATTGTATATTTTTCTACACATACACACACATCTATATATATATATATATATATATATATATCCTCGTGCAGGCCATAACCTGTACGTTAATACTTACAATTATTTTCGTTTACAAGTCTGTTAATATATTACCTACAACTATTATTTTATGTTTAGGCCATTCTATTATTTTTAGAAAAAGCCTATTATTTTACAAGAGAAATTTTGAAAAACAATAGTTTCTTTGTTGCATAAATGTTAAATTATTTACAGCGACAAAAGTTGAAAAAGTTATTTTTATTGCAACAATGATTTTTCATTGCGTTAATCATTTTCTGTTCCGTTAATACGAAAATTCTCTTCAGTTAAAACTGCTATCCTGAAATGATTATCTTTTACTACCCACGAGGTGCTTAACCTGGCTCTGTGCAGATCATTTCGCTCGCTGGACGGTCAAGCATTTTCACATAAATGTGGAGTCGGTCGCAGGGCGTACCACTCTATACGGGAAACGGCTACGTTATTATTAAACGAGGAAGTAAAAAATTCGGAATAGAACAACCCAGCAAATTTCGGATTCATATCTGCCAGAATTTTATTGGCTTAAGCAGGAAACGGTAGCGGGCATTTATTTCTGGAATCTCCGATTGCAGAACATCGTACTCATTTATCTCTCGAGTTGTTTATCGAACGATTTTTCCCGTATGCCTTTCCCAGAGCCCGCGGACTGTATGCGAGGCAAAAACGGGACCGTGCGGCACTTTTAAGCACTCGCAAAAACATTTACATAAATTAAATAGCAACAGGAATTACAATTACAGCAACAATACAGGATTCGGGGATTCGAGGCGAATCGTTTTTTGAAGGAATAGAAAGCACCCCGTTATTATTTGGATAGCCTTTGTTTGATATAGCCACAGGCAGCGCGGAGCTCACCCTGCTAGATAAATAAAATCGTATGAATTTAACGCATCCAGTGTGGGAATAGCCGACTATTTTACAATGCTAGTTGAAGGCTGCAATGAGAAATTAAGGAAAGTTTTCTGCCGACGATATTTATTCATAGAATCTTCTTTTTTTTCTGAAAAAAATTGATGAACACATAACTGGGCAACGAAAAATTTATGGAAAGTTGAGCTTCTCGAAAATAATATGATACCCAATGCGAATACTTCATCAGCAATCATCTAATGGGTGGCGACTAAGCACCCTCTCGTGACTGATTGCAGGTTTAGATTTGGGCGTAATTGATATAATAATGCTAAAACCTAGGCTACCTAGTATGTAATTATTTCATAGGAGACTGTGGTGGCGTTATAATAGCCCCTAATCGTTTGTGAGAAACATCACCTCCCGTTTCATTATCTCCCTCATCTTAAAAGGTCTTACAGTCTATCAGTATTGGTCGACTCTAGGACTGGAAGACCATAAAAAAAATTGAGAAGGCATTCGAGTTAACTGAATCTCTTTACGCAGAGACTCACTTAGTCTAGAGCCTTACAAGATGGGCGCCAGATGATAACTACTTAGGCGTGGAAACTTGCTTCTTGTTCATTAGTGTGAATAAATCGACGGGACCAACTATTTTCCCATTTTTTACAATGACCAAAGAGCCTTGTGTGCTCAATTAACATCGCTCTCCTATGTCTGCTTTAGATTTAAAGGAGTGAATAAGATATGGAAGACCATTAAAACGGATTGCGAGAAATTTTATCTCATTTAAAACATTGGAAAAAGCACCACGTCTGTCATTGTGCATGATGTACAGGATGCCGAAGCCTCGACGATTTTGACGTGGGGTGGTTTCACATCAAGCATGCACGACCCAATTAACATACTACGAAGAGGTTATGTTACCAAGAAGTTTTAAATACGGCTGGAGAGTAGGAAGGATGCAAGTTGAAATCCAAAGAAGGCAGGAAAGTGGGCGTAGGGTATATTGAGAAGTAGCGTGATGTTGAAGGCCGTGATAAAAGGCATAATTTGAGCTAAGCGGTGCAGAGAAACGATGAGAATAGGCTTAATAGACAGCATGAAGGTAAGCAGACGATGCGGATAAGTAAAGGAACAAATAAAATTGGGCAAACTATTATATATATATATTTATTTATTTTTATAAAATATATTATTTTATATACATGTAATAAACCATAAACACAGTAATCAACCCGAAGGTCGGTTTAGTAGGTGATGGTAGAGCTCACCCATATACTAAGCCCGACGGTGTGTGAATAATCGCACATTAGGGTAGGGGGGCCAGTTCCTTTCCCTGTGCCGGTTATGGTTTCCCAGGAAGATCTGGTACCCGAAAAATCAACTAGCTTGGGTGGAGCTGCAGGTGCCCAATGTGCCTCGCCCGGGAATCGAACCCAGGACCCTCCGGTCAGTAGTCCAACGCTCTACCCCCTAGACCACTGCGACCCGCATATATATATATATATATATATATATATATATAATGCATATATATATATATATATATATATATATATATATATATATATATATATATATATATATATATATATATATATGTATTCAAACACGAAATACCGCCATACGGTGAATAAATATTCATTCACATTGAAATCGAGGTAAGGAAATGGGAAAGGAACACACATGAAGGACGAACACAAGAGAGGTGGGGATGGCGGATGTGAGCAGATCACAAATGTAAAAATATTTTCCTCGACCGGGACTTGAACACCGGATCTCTCCACTTGTCGGCCTGATGCTCTAACCACCTGAGCTATCGAGAAAATGTAATTTTACACTGAAATCTGAGATCTTATAAAGCGCCAAAGTGCTCCGAAGCATTACCCAGAAGATGGCGTTAGGGAGCTGTTACACCCACCAAAGGAGAAATAGACAAACACAAGAGGAGAATGGACAGTAGGTTAGCAAGCATACAACATTAAAGGATAAGAACGGTGCGTTTCGTGGCACGCATAGCCAGAAGAAGAAACGGGTGGGTGTCACAGCTCCCTAACGCCCCATCCAACACACCATCTCGGGGGCTTGGATGTTTTTATGTAGATGTAGATGAAGATAGAACATATTAATGTTTAACGTCAGTCCAAATCTCTTATTGAATTGATTGATTGGCTTTGAATGTTAACTTCATCCAGATCTACACAATATCCCGCAAGTGCGTGTGGCTGGGGGTGTTAAGTCACCGGCTATGCATGAACAATCCCAATCATGTCACTCCTTACACAAATATTAATTGTGCACTCGAAAAATGTTAATCGCGCGAAAGAAAGTACTACTTATGCATTTAATATACAATAACTGGGTACGTATATATCCAAATCATGCTGAAGGACTGTTAAAAAGATGGGTATATTTACTAAAATAAATAGTAAGTAGAATATGGACAAAATATACGCACTGTCAATTCTAATTATCACCTACGCTATTGCTGTCATGCCTATTTTGATATCTAATGGTACGAGGAAAAAAACCTTTTAAATCTCTCCGTTCTAATATCTTCTTTATTTTACGAACGTGATCTGATCTACCAAATTTTGCGGAATCGAGCTAAGAATCTCAGTTCAGATCAAATACTTGGATGTTACAATGAAACTTAACCTTTGATGGGGTATATGCATCGGAAGAATACTCAAGACAGCCTTACCGGAGGTAAGATTCATTAGGCGGTTTTGTGGGAAACTGTAATGAAAAAGTAATAGAGAGGTGTTATTTCTCTTCACTTACGCCACATTTGGAAAAGTATTTTGGGTCCATGGTAGAAAAAGGTAATTCTGTAAGTGGAAAAATTCATATAAAATTCTCTAAATTTGTAAAACATTTATATGGGGAGAGGGTGAGCATGACGGACGAGTATGTTGGAGGAATGAAGCTAGGATTCCTCTGATTAGCAAAGAGAGCAAGCATGACTTTGAATTTTTCAAAAGGTATAGGGAACCTGAATTTTCCTGTTACAGAGAGGCAATTGTTATTGGACAAAATTATATTGATAGATTAGACCACCGGAATAAAAATAAGGGAGATAAACACCGTTGCCGGAAGAATCAAGTACTCGTTCTTCCCTCGCACGATATGCAAATCATCACAAAATGGAACCCAAATATTCGACTGTATTAACCTAAACACAAACATTTGATGATTAAGTCAAACAGAGACTTCTGCCTTTATTGTGGGAGCTCTAGCATCCTCCGCCATCCGGCGGCTTTTCGGGCATCTCGCGGGGTATTATATGGATGCAGATTGAGAATATTTGTTTGAAGATAATATCAACTTAATGAGAGCCATGTACCCATAATTAAAACGTTTAAAGTATCTGTTAGTTCACACCGTCTAATTCACGGAACAATAGTTATGCTTTAACTAATGCTTGGCCCGCACAAGTGGAGTTTTAATTATCTAGAGTAATATAATCCAACAAGAGTTATATTCATTAATTAATATGAAATGGGCCAAATAGTTTTGATATCCTGAATAAAGGCACATGCCATGGCAAATATTTAGGCCCCTTAAGTATCGCTCATGGAAAAATCAACAAGTTTGAAGCAACCGCTGCTACATTTCATCCATCTATTCATAAATTCATGGCATTTCCTGTATAATTATGATGAAATTTGCAATTTGCTGTTAACATAATTGCGAAAGAGATCTACTCATAGTTTAAGCGAGAGATTTTTAGCCCATATGTTTAAACATCGTCTTGCGTTTAATTACTCCCATAATCCTGTGAACAACCTAGTCAAACTATGAAGTTAACTTTGAATCATTTAAAAGTTAAAATCCCCATTTAGATTTAATTCGTTAGTAAACCTTGTTTCAGAGAGAGATTTAGACTATGTTTTCAACCCCAATTTTGCGTGTATTTCTTTTTCAACCTTGGTGAAAAACCTATTGAAACGATGAGTTTAGCTTAGCATCATTTACGAATTTAAAATGACTACAAAGATTTAATTCACAAGTAAAAATTTGTATTTAAAGGATAGCATATACAGTTATAGCTAAGTGAGACCATTTCGACTCTAGCATCCTCCACGGTAATTAACTGGAAGGTTGCTTCAAACTGTGATCAAAAATGTTGAAATTAACATCAGGAGTTTACGTTTCGTAAGAATCGTACAATTTTAATTAATCCATTTCATTGCATTTCCGCTGGCTCTCCCTGCTCTTACCCTAATAGAGAGGTCTTGATTACGACCTTAGCCAATGTATAAAACAGATTCCTTGCTTTTTCAGCTAGCTTATGTGCTTTAACCGTTCGGTAGTGAACTAGCTAATGCAATCATTAAAAATTACGAGCTTCAAAACGCAGTAATCCCCTTCACGCTGTTGTTGAAGTAGATTTTTGATAAGGTAATTAACATTGGAAAATTTTGAGATACCCTTTGATTGAGATTCGTTCTCTCCATTAATATATTGTATCGATAATCTTTTTCCCCTGAAGTGATCCAAGATGGTGAATTCATTGGAACCTGTCAACGTCTGAATACACAACGGCCCTAATAAAACAAAATAATCCATAAAAAGTATACCGTTTTCATGTTTTAGCAACCACATTCCTCTGTCTACCTTCTTGAAGAATTCTCATTCAAAGGAAATTTAAATAATATTCATAAATAAATTAAGAATTGACATAAAAAAATGATACTAACCTTAATGAAGACAAGGATAATAAATCAAAAAACTTTGTCTTCTAATGCTGTACCCATTATATTAAAGCCAAGAGGAAGTAATATAATCACTTCACGCTGGTTAATTGCCTTCGTAATTCACTCGTCAATTTTCCCTTTCCATAATGATGACCGGGAACGGTAAATGATACTCGTTTTTGCATTTCCCTTCATAATTATAGATTTTTGCTTTTCTTTTAACTTCATATGTTTCCGCCTTCATGTGGAATTAACCCAGACGTAGTGAAAATTTCATCAAAGTATTTCAAGATAGGGTTTTTTCATCTATAGATGCTATTGAAACGAAAATCCTCTACACGCTAGTATTTTCGTATTTTTTTTCAAAAAGGATGTTTTGCATGAATCTTTATGGACAATGGTGATATTTTAGGTAAAATATTAAAAAAATACCGAGTTAAAAAAAATAAAGTGAAAATACGGAAGATTACCCCAGATATTTAAAAATTAATATTGAAAGAAATATTGTTTTTTTTTCGTTTCCGTGAAAAAAACACGCAATCCCTCGTTACCTCGGGAGATATAAATGTTTATAGTCCCAATATTATCGAATTTCTTGTCATGAGGAGTAAAATAGCGGCTTATATCAAATACATGCTTTTGTTTTTACGTTTCTCCATTTGAAGTTGAAGCGATCTGTTATCTATTATACTTCCGAAGATCCATAGTGTATTTCTCATAGTTAAATAAAGCACTGGGTATATCTATTAGTATTAATTTACGGTATATATTACTCAATTAAAAGTTGATGATTGATTTTTAGATGTAATGAACAATGGTTTCTTTGTAAGCCCTTAAAAGAGACCTTAGCAACATTTGAATTATGGTTCGTAAATTTTCTTGCAAATGGAATTTTTTATGGTTCGAATAATACAGAGTGGAAATTATGGTTCGAATAACACAGAGTATCATAAATTACCTTTCTGAACATATGTAAATTACTTTAAGCAGCAGAAATAGACACAAACTGAAACTTTAGACAGCAAAACCTGATAGTTACTTTAACTTTTATTTCGTTATATATAAAACCAGTAGAAAATATTCGTATCTCTCTATCATCACTTGGTCAATTCTGAGCCGTCTTAAAGATCTTTCTAAATGAACACGACTAACTATTTCAATGCGCAATTACAAAAAAGGCTGCTAGATAAAAATATCTAGTCTATCTAACTCTCGTAGTTTCTTGAACTGGCAGCTGGGATATTATTGTGTCTAGTACGTTTCTTCTATCTTCATGCTTTGAAAAGTGACACAAGGTCAAATGACAATGGGTGTTAAGCTACGAGGCTTTAGACTAGTTGTCTATTGGTTTAATCCAAACTTTCACTCTTTATGAGAAACCTTTGATGAGATTAAATATTTTTGGGACTGAAATAATCACGAATTTTGCTGCGTTAAAATTTATAGTCGTAGACAATAATTCCATTTGCAAGAAAATTACATTAGAAAGTCGAAAGGATCAAAATATTTTATGAAATATGGGTTTTATGCGAAATGTTAAGTACCGAATACCATGATATTATTTAAATTGTTTATGCTTATAAATTAAACGAACTTTAAGGCGAAGCTGTGAACGCGGATTTTAATTCAAATTCATTTTTTGTAAAAAACCTTCTTTTTGAAGTCAGATGCATAGTAAATAACGGCAGAATTAAGAATGATGTGTTAAACACACATTATTCTTAATTAATATCGTTTTGGTGCTCTGATTAATTATATTTGTCGACTCCAAAAGCCCACGCAAACATTCGTACAAGCCGCGCCGAACCATAATCGAACAAATGACCAAAACGTGTCGATGGGTACTTAAAACTTTCTTTTTTTCCCCCCCGACGAAATCCCGACGTCAATTTTTATTTTCATGAGTTCAATTTTTTTTCCTCTGTGCGGTAAAGCGTAGAGAATCTTTTCCTTTCGTTAGGTTAACATTTGATTTTGGAATTGCATAAAGTGAAAATGGTGAGTTCCTCTGAAATCTCTTCTCAGAGTAAACATTTGTGCAAATACATGGACAGTTAATTCTGCAAGCCAACATGAGAGGGTGTGGCGGGGTGTGTCAGTTCAGTCACCCACTGAGGATGTTAGATCGTGGTTGCATTGGTCAATACGCCACCTTAGCTTCTGTGAAAATGACGAGTGATGAAAGTAATGCAAGATCCTTTCACGTCTAGTTCGTAAATAAATATACGATAAATATGCGTAAAGTTCGTAAAATAAATAAAAGATAATATTGCAATATTTGTGTATATTTATGATGTGAAAATAGTTTTGAAGGCTTGTACGATTCATAAAAATAATTTAAATTATTTCTTAAGCACCAAATTATATAATTATACGATTTCGACTTTTTTACTACAAATTAATTACGAGTAATATGTTTAAAAAAATATGGCTGAATATTGTTTTGAAAACACTGTTATAACTTATATAACTCGTATATACATAATGGCCGTTTTTCGTACGAACGACATGTACAGCAGTGCCTTTAATCCATAATTCTGTAGGGGAAGTCATCAACCACCATAAGAAAATACAAAAAACGTATGTGTTTAAATATTATTTTATATGATAAGTAACACTAAAAGACAGAAATTTACAAATGAGAAAAATTTTATCAAGATGTCATTTAGCTCGGTCCTAATTTTCGGGCAGTAACAATAGCACATCACCTTGGTTTTTCAAACCTAAGATTGACTTCTAGTAGAATTCCAAACTATCTAGTGACTCGCCAATATTTTCCTTCCTTCATAGTTCTCTGGACCTACGTCTTCCATCACCTGGTTCTCGTAATTCATCCTTGGCTTTTCCATTTTATTATTACCCTCTCCATATCTTACAGTTATTGTCTTCGGTAAGTTATTTGTCTCATTAGTTTTCCTCTTTAACTTGTACGTGTAATCCATATACTTCCCTCTTCACTCACTACGTTGCACCTTCTTCCTAATGTATTAGTTTTTACCCATTTTATTTTCATCATTCTTTCGGAGCCACACATTTGTATCGAATCTCATCTCCTTCTCTTCACTGCTTCTATCGTCCACGTACGAGTATTAAATCTACTGAAAAGGAAATTTCATAAAGGACAACTTTTGGAGACTCAATATAGTCTTATGGAATCGGTTTCTCATACACATGCTAGTTCCTTGTGCATTAAGTAGTTTTTCCTTCTTCTAGAATGCGCTCATTGAGCGTTAATGAGAAATGCTGCGTCAACTAATTCATTTTTTAACCTTCTTCTTTGCTTTTACCATATAAAATCAATGGGGTGTGGAACCGAAAGATTTAAGTTTTCATTTTCCCCCGATCGATAAGGGATCAGATTAACCACCTGCAACCGCGCTATGGGAATGAGAATTTTAATTCTTTTTTCTTCTTTAATGTAGCCTATTATGTTGTCCTTATTTCATCTAATCTTAAATTATTGTTTTTCTTGTTGTTAGCAGCTCGTATCACATGAGTAGGGAATAATTCCTCTATTAGATACGGTAGTGTATGTACCTGCAGTTACCAATACCTGACTTAGTTGAAATATTTGGTATTTAAAGTGTGCGCAGCATCATATCCCAGTCCTCATCGTAAAAAACTTTCCCTCCAATGAGTCTAGGCTAAATATAGCGTCTCTTATACTTCTTCTAAATTCAAATTAGATCTCATTAAAAAATCTTCCGCTTTCTTCTCCATTTACTCTAACCGATTCTAACTATAATCTTGGATTAATAGATCGCCCGACCGATTGCTATATAATTTTCACATTTTTCTCCTTTTCTTTATTTTTGTCATAGGGAAGATTATATTTATCGTAAATTTTATCCGTGTTCCTCATCTCATCAACATTAACATATTACCTCACAAGGGCGAGTAGCGGGGGGTATCCGCAATATCCAAGGAGAGAAATATTAGTTCATGAATTCATTTGAGCATACATCAATCCATCTCTAAAATCACTTGTACGTAAACATGGTTATGTGTTTCATGTAATTATTGGCGCTATTGACTAAATCATTAAATTTTAGTCTTTAAAGTAATGTATGCTACTCAGGTGGTGTCCTGTACCTTCCTAAAATTCCAAGCCTTGCCTTCTCTCTTCGTAAATCAAGGGGCTCCCAATCTTATTCCTCCAACGTACAAGTCACTCTTACGCTCTCCTCCCAACCTGACCTGTAAGTATAGCCATCGTATTCTTCTGATTTACTTACTCTATGATGAATTAGAATTCAGCGTAACGAATAGGTGGAATTGTTAGGGGGTCAACTATTGCCTCTAGAATTTGTAAGTTGTCAATCCAATAGCCAACATTGATTTTTAAGATCTCACTACCGATATTGTGGTCAACTACTATATGACCATCAAGTGCCCGTGGTCAGATCCACGTATTTCGTTACTGTTGACTTCCCCCTTTTCAAATTCTCACTCTCGTTGATCTATATCGTTAGCTAGAAGTATGAAATGTGTAGTATTCTTAGTTCTCTGTAAATTACTCTTTCGTCTGCAAAAAATATAAGACGCCGAAATAAACGCGCAATTTATTTTAATGCTAAATAGTTTAGTTGTAGAAGTAATCTTCGTGCTTTCAGTAAAGTTCAATCCAGGAATTAAAAAAAATATTTTCGTTCATTGAAAACGATTTCCACGAAATGAAAAGATATCCTCTTAATTTTTTGAAAATTCTGAAATCGGATCTCCTCGGGCTTGCATCTTAATTCTCAAAGCTTAATCATGCGGATTTGCATCTCACGTGGAATAACACATCCTCTTAACTCTTTCATCACGGTATGTCCACACTATTCGTCTGTTAGAACCAAGTTTATGCAACACAGCTCCACAGGTACTTACACGCTTTCTCTATGAGAGGTCCAATGTTAGTGTGATACCGTATTATTTTACTGGTTTCACTTTGGTCAAACCTACCCCTCATGAGTTTATTGATGAAAGAGTCCGTAGATTACTTTTTCAAAAGTGTATCAGGTAGTACATTTATTTTCCAGGAATAGATGGAGACTTCCTCCCTCCATTTCGGACACCGAAGCATTAATTTTGTCGAAAAAGAGCAGGAATACTTAATCTGATCTCGGCTTCCGGATTATTCCAAATGGACGGCTGGGTATTCGATGAGACTTTAAAATAAACCCTTCGTGATAACCGTGACGACGTAAATTTTTAGAGTGTAATCGGTCGAATTGCCACTTCATTCCTACCACTTAGGTTGAGTTTCACTTAGAATCATTACCGTTAAAAAACGTGTTATCTGGAGGTTTAATGCACGCTGAATTTTTCCGAACAGGCAATCATCCCACTAATACCTTGAATGGCGTGTACATTGAAGTTTTTTCGGAGGGTAAATACCTACCCTTCTCATACCTTTAGGCTCTCATGGATCTCCAAATTTTCGTAGAAAATCAAATATACGTCATGATATTTTATTTTTAAAGCAAATTGAATTAAAAATTAAAATTATTTTACTGTAAATTATTATTTTCATTCATGACGCTTATCGACGCTTAGCAACACGATGTTTATAAACGGAATATTTTAAAGTGTAAAATTATGTTTAGTTTTATGAAGGTTATAATGAAACAACTCTACTAGACACATCTCCCCTTACATTATTACTCTAATTTGTTTTTTTTTATAGCAGCTAATTGCAGTAATACCATGCAAAAAGAATTTTCCACAAACCAGGAGAAACTATTCTGAAGTTAGATTTAGTTGGTGCTCACCTCCAGTGGAATGACACCGTTAAATTCTAAAAATTTCACCAAATATAAATAAATATAGCTCCATCGTAGGGAAGTTTTTTAATAAGTGTGCTTTGAATTCACGTTTTGCCGTGATATTTCCTCTACGAGGATTTTTACCTTGGAATCTTATTGTTAATGTTAAAACCTTCAATAAAATATACCTTTTGCATTTAAAATATGAAAGGATTACTCAGTTTCGTTCACAAATGAATACTCAATTCATTCTCTTAATATTCTGGATTTTATGAAAAATATATTTGCATTTATAAGTTTGATATATTTATAACTCAGTTCCTTTTGGAGGTGCGTGTTTTCAAAAAATTCAAATAATGTATAATTTCTCGCTTTGACGGGGATAATGGTGTATTTCTAAAATACGCATCATTGAAGTTACTTGAAGCGAGATGTTCATTATTATAACTTACCAAAGAACCGTCTCGTAATTTTCATTATTAAACAAGGTAAAGTCTACCAGCTTTATGACTAACCTTTTCATATATTACAGGAATATAATTTCTGCTAATAATAAATGGGTTAGTCTTTTCTCAAGCACGCAAAGCTTCTACGTTAATTTTCTCGTCCTTTGACAAACTAAATACGTTTTTCGCAGTCTCTTAACGAGCTCTGCAGTAAAATTACTATTTAAAATCGAAGGGATTAGCAGAATCCTTTCCAAGTAATATTTGTTATATTTTCGTTTTGGGGAAAACATGTTTGCTCTGCCAAATTAATTCGGGTAATGTGTTTCAATATCCTAATATTTTCAAGTTTATCATCGATGAGGGAAAAAATGGTGCCTTAATCTACGTCAAATACGCATTTTTATGCAGTTCAACTTTTAGAGTTTAATTTTTCTGTTGAATATTTGCTGTCAGTCTATCATTGTGAATTATTTATCATGAAATAAACCAAGAGCATTAACCATACTTTAGAATTTCTTGCCGGCATATATTAATAATTTACAATTTTGAGTGTAATTGATATTCAGTTTATTTACAAGTAATGAATATCAATTCACCAGAAGAAGACAAAAAGAATGTAAGCAGGAAGTCGAACAGATAAGTTTAATATTAAATTAGATGGAGATGGGAAAACGGAGTAGAGGAAGAAAGAGAATAGAATTCTAAAGCGGCATGAAGGCAGGCGGAAATTATGAATGAATGGAGAAAGATATATAACGTTGAGAAAAGAAAACCGAAACAGGTTGAGTTAAGAAACGGAAACATTATAAGTTACTTAAGTTTAACAGTAGCTGGTGCAGCAGGTCGTGAGTTTCGGGAGTACTTTGAAGGAAAAAGGACCTATCATTGGGGACATAAATAGAAGAATTGTGTCAATGAAATAAGTATTTATAAAAAGAAGAAGACACAATTATTTCTAAGAAAAATTCATGACGAGTACTCACAGAAAAGATGTAACGAAGAATTTTGTGAAAACTTAATATTTTTGTGTTTTAAACTTGGCTTTTGCGGAAAGAGGATGTGCGTACATTTGGAGGGTTTTTGAAATTCGGGGCTCACTGTGAATGGAGAAAGTAAGTTGGGAAGACAGAAAGACAAATTCAGAGGTTTTTAATGGGTGGACGAAGAGAGGAATTACAGGGATAAATCCGAAAATGGCAGAGGAAGTGGATTGATGAAGCATTAAAAGGTAGTGGGGCGTTGAAGGCTGTGATAGAAGGGATAACGTTGGGAAAACGGGTTAGAGGAAGGAAGAGAATAGGATTCTTTTAATGGGCATGAAGACAGACAGAAATTATGAAAAAATAGAAAAAGATAAATAATTTTGGACAGCCATCAAATAAAGTTGGTGAACATTCACAACCTAATTGAAATTGGTAAAATAAATTGAATGAATGAATATTGATTTCTTTAAAACACTTGAAAATTCTCTGGTAACAATGAATAAGGTGTCACGTCACGCCATGAATACAGGTATGATCGTTTTTATAAATTACCTTTAGGAAGGAATTGTAGGTAAGGCCGTTAAAAATTAATCGAACCGGGCATGATTTTAGTTTTAATAATTCAATTTGACATTGACATGCATAAAGCAGATGAATAACGTATTTGCATCGCAGTAGTTTCACGGAGTCGAGTAAGTACCACCTTAAAGAACCAATATAAATCGATGTTCGAACGAACTAATGGAACCGATACGTTTTTTTTATGTGTTTACACAACTTTGCAGTAGAGAGAGAGGGGCCGTACACGTTGGAAAACGTGGATGCTGCTCTCGTTAACTGAGCGGATCCAAAATCCCTTTAGTGCTCCTTTGAAATTTCGAACAAACATCCATATCGTTATTTCGTCGCTGTTGATTGCCTTCTTGTATTCCCGCGTGCGCCATTGCGAGAGAGAGAGAGAGAGAGTGGAAGGTCTCATATACATCACTCGTGTCCTTTTGTCAGTCTTAAAGCAGATGTTATCCCAGAGGGAAATTATGTGCATGCGAAAGGGTTATGGTACAGGTTGGAAAATCGAAATATTGAGATGCCATCACTATTCCGAAATTGGTTCCGTTTCACTCAGCCAACGGAAGGGATGTCTCGAATCTCGAGCCCAGGTTAGTAATTTTCATGGGGTCGATATTTATTCAAGGTGTCACACGTGTCATCCACAGTCCGTGTTTGCTTCGTCGCCGCTGTTGAAAAGATCGCCATGTGTACATCTATGTACATCCACACAACAGCCCGCAACCCCCAGCCAGGGCTTGTGGCGGGGGGGTGGCATCCCAGCATCCATTCATGTACAAATGTTACTTCAGGAAGGGATTTGATTATGCTATATTTGCTCGTACACGTAAACACTCGTACTCATTTAAACATACATATCAGTGTACATCATTCAAAATTTACTAAATCATTAAATGTTTACCTATAAGTAAACCTATTCAGACAATATGGCTCGATTTTGTTACGATTGTGTGTCTTATTAGGAAAGAACGGGTACTTTAGTTTGTACGTGATGGTGTCTAGCTCTCTCATTTTATCCCGGAGGTGGAATCTTTCAGTATTATTTGCGACATAACAGTTCCCTATGTGCCGCAAAAAAAAACTCAGGTGGCTTGTAAATTTCTAAAAGTCAAAGTCTTGCCTGTTCCCTCTCCATAAGTCAACGTGCTCCCAACCCAGTTCCTCCAACTCTTCTCGTATACATTTCTATCAAATCTGGCATATTTTCTCTTAAATATTTCCTTTTCCTATTTTAACCTTTTCTCCATGGATCTCAAATATTGACCGCGCATATCATATGTTGCCTTAAAAAGTAGATTTATGGTTGAAATGGGTCGGAATGGAAAATTCTATTGAAATATGATCAATAGTAGATGAACGCGTACCCAATCGCTGAATCTGATAGGTATACAAATCTAAGGAAAAGATCCGAGCTACCAGTGGAACTTTAACCCCTGTATCTATATGTTAATCTTCAAACTAACTGGCATGGTGTGTGGCAGAGGGTTGATCCATACCCAACATGTATAGTACGCTATGAATTGAGATTGATGAAATGATGCTATTTACTTAAAAGTTAGTCATTTGAGACAGTGAAAAGTTTTTGAAGAAAATACAGACAATTTATATTGTCAAGTGTGTGGTTTCTTCTTCCATAGTATGAAGAAGAGTTTAAAATGTGTTTTAAGTGTTGGGACACAGATGTCTAAAATTTTTTTTTCAACTTTCGAAATCGACATTTAACCGACATTTTTCCGAAAGGCCATGGTAGCTTACATTTACATCTACACGCCGCAAGAGCCGCCGCTTCTACACGCCGCCGCAAGGGCATGTGGTGGGGGGGTATTAGGTCATCTGCTATAAGAGCAGAACTATTATATCGGGAATGCTCTATATTGTATATTAGCTAATTTTCAAAAATCTCGTGCTCATACATGCCTAATACATCATGCAATAATTCTTTAATATTTAAATTTTAGACTTTCATTTCATATTCTTTCGGGTTCTTGGGTTCCATTTTGCTATGATTGCGTTTCGTCCGAGGGTGAAACGAGTGTTTGTACCTGTCTGTGGTGGTGTCTTTCCCTTTTTTATTTTTCCCCAGTGGTACCAATATAATTCGATAGCTATATTAATTCCGGTGATCTCATAAGAAAACTAGGGTGTCCTCTACCATTCTAAAAGTTGGTATTACCTTCCCTCATCGAGAATTTAGCCATATGGGAAAACAAAGTCTAGCATTTTTGGGTATAACCTTCCGCCGAAAGAGTAGATTAGGAAATGTAAATTGTGAGTAATATCGCATGCAAACATTTATCTTAAATTAACTTCTCGTTCCTGGAACCCAACAAGGCAACGAAATTAATTAGCGGCCTTATTTGTACAACGTATTCCAACCAACCAAGTAAGAAACCCTAAGGTTACGTGTTGTAGACGAGTGTGAAAATCACCTAACACACACACCCTACGACTTGTGAACATCACGAATTCACGCCTTTACAGGGCCATAAGGGTCTGAACAAATTCGTTGTCCTATGCTGCTAATAATTTTAAATGAGTATCTAGTTACTTTTATAATTTGGTAGTCTCCCATTAAAAGTAATTATGCTTTCGAAGGACGTAGACCGAACACGCCGACATTTCTTAATCTCAATTAACAAGACAAAACCTAAAACCACACACGTCAATAAACTGTGCTCCAATTCCGCATACTTCCATTTCCCCCTTCATTCCCTCCAGCATGTTTATCCTTTTCCTCCCCGTACCTTGCTGACCTAACGTCCTCCCCTTTATCACAGTCTTCATCATTCCACTGCCTATCAAAATGTTCTGCAACCCTGTCCCCTTGGGATTTCTCCCGAAAACCCTCTTACCATCCCAGATATTCCTAATACAACCGCATTGAAAACATAGTAAATAGCCGAAAAATCACACTGTTTCGGGAGGCTCTAGTTTACATGGAAGTCTACCAGCTATATTACGTTACCACGCACTTATAACGTAACGTGCTATCCAAATTTAATAATACGGTTATTGAAATTCTCTCGTATTTAATTAACTCATTGAGAAGTGAAACCCATAATATTCCTTTTTCTATATCGCATTCATTTTTAGTTAAATGGAGCGCTTGCCACATATAAGGGTAAAAATTTGATTTCCCACTCTCTATAATGGAGGGGTTCTCAATGAAGTCAAGCGTTGTTCAAGAATTCCTGCTTCTTCAGATAGCGGTAGAAGGTGTTCTAGATCACTACCGAGAACATTAAGGAGGATTAAAATATTTTCCATGCAATTAGGCGGCTATATTGGGTATCAGTCCATCCTTAAGAACTCTTCTATATCTTTTTTGGGTATCCGACGCACATCTTAAAATTATTATGAAAATTTTTGGATCCTTATACGATCATT
This sequence comes from Hetaerina titia, assembly GCA_037158775.1. Taxonomy (NCBI): domain Eukaryota; kingdom Metazoa; phylum Arthropoda; class Insecta; order Odonata; family Calopterygidae; genus Hetaerina; species Hetaerina titia. Next base: position 78,199,492 of record CM073774.1, on the reverse strand, counting down.
TTCTTCCCTTTTGCCTCCGCAAAACCGTGTATTCTTTTCCTCTATCCTTCATGATTGACTAAATTTATTCATTATTCAATAGGCACATTTTTTTCCCGAAAATCTGCGTGAGCCGTGTATTTTAATATCGTCTTCATCCTGGCCTACAGAGCTTCCTCTTTCTGAATATTTAGTTTTTTGGACACATTTGAACTTATCTGCATTTACCTCTACCTCCGATTTATTTTTTTCATCTAGATGATTAAATCAAAGAACCATCCAATCATTCTCTTTTCATTTTGTCATTCACTTTTTTTAAATAGTTACCTGTCTATGAATCTACGTCTATAATATACTTTGCAAGCCATCACAAGGCATGTGGCCGGATTGTTGGGACACCAGCCATAAATGCACCACTGTGTTGTTTATGCATAATTTTGAATATATATTAGCTCATATACAAAAACTCCTTCACATGAGCACATTTATGTCTACATAAATCATGCAATAATTGACTAAATCATTAAATATTTTCCTTGCAGGTAAAATTCCTCGGGTACTCTGGTTTGATTTTATTATGATTTTGTATCGTTCGAAGGAAGATCGAGTTCTCGAATCTGTCTGTGATGGTGTTTATCTCTTTAATTTTATTCCGGGGTTGTAAAACTACTGTAATAACCACTAAACTAATTTGGTGTCACAACAATTCTCATGATTTCGTACGACAACTAAGGTGTCTTGTACCTTCATAAAATCCTGAGTACTTTCAAAAGGTCTGCAGGACTCAAAGTTTTAATAATATGCCTTGGTAAATTTCTCCCTCACGATCTTAAATTGTGTTTCTATCATATTTTCTTATATTTCCAAAATGTTCAACGATAATATTTTCTTTACACAATATTATAATGTATCAATTATATGAATAGTAAAAATTGTGTGCCCGTGATTCCATAGTTGGTTGGGCGATGAGTGGATGAAATATGGATGCAGAAAATTTAGATTAGTAATAGATTCCTGAAGGCTGCAATTAAGGGGGGAGTGTTTGCCAAGAGATGTGGGGGTTGGAAAAGAATATACTTGTAATTTTTGAATGAAGGGAGATGGATTGTATGCGGCATTAAAAAAGATTTTTTTGTTTGGAGCTTCAGGTTTTGTCTTGTTACACTGAGCTGAAAAATGCAGCAATGATTAGTCGACGTCCATCCAAAAACCTTACTTAAAAGGGTTGTCTACCAAATAATAATAAGTATTGTAATTGTGTATGACACGTAATTATTCCTCATGACCATGACCGTCCCAAATTCCGAACATGTGTTCTCATGAGTTACACGTATCCGGTTTCGTGATTGAGATCAAAAATCCATCATTTTGGAACGTTCGTTTGTTTAATCCGTCGAAAATAAAGAAAGACGCGCCAAAATTAGAATAATTTAAATGAGAATCCCATAACAGGTTACGATCTATTTGATGAGAGCCCGCTTTACGTGATAACCGTCTCTTACGCGAAGGGCTTACTGATTCCAAAATCTTTAAATTTCCTCTGGCTCGCCCCGTCCGATTGCATCTCCAATGGGTTAAGGAAGTCAGCTCTCTCCCCGACTCCGCTCACTACCAAATTGATTCCTTTCATGAGAATTCGCTTTACGCTTCATTTACACAAGCCTTGAATGAAAAAGGGGCATTAAACCTCCGTTTTCGTTCGAGTAATTTGATACTAATGGATACCCTTCCTTGGATACTAACCCGTCCGAATGTATTAACTTAAGATTTTCATGATTCAGTTAAACACAGCAATCATGTGTATAGGCACGTGCATATGTACAAGAGTATGTTCACGAGTTTATTGTATATTAGCTTAAATATATATATGTACATAATAATGTTTGAATAGATTAGAAATTTCTGTATTTATGGCTGGCGACCTAACACCTCTCGCCATACGCTCCTTCGGCGATTTGCTTGATGTTGTGCAGGTGTTGATACTAGTACTTAATTTTTAATTTATTTACGTATTTCCTGCTCTTGTGTTTGCTTGGAATTTCCTTTGTTACTCTATTTGGGCAGTATTCTAGTTTGGCACTACGGTTTTTTTCAATTATTTTTCGGTTGGGTAGTGTATCATAATAATTGAGCTTCCCCTCATTGCCTATAAGCTTATGGATACATCATACTATATATTATATTTGTCCACAAAATTGCGAAGGTTTTGTAATGACAACACGAGTTGAAGTGAGCTTCAACTCGTGTTTTCGTGACGATTTACCTTCAGTACGCTGAAGAGGGCTACTTGGTGGCCGAAATACAAGTATTCGTATTCACCTTTCATTCCCTTTCATTATTTACCCTTTACCCCATCCTTTGACTTGTGGCATTTGCCAACTAATTCCAATTGTACCCCATTTCGAAAGGTTAACTGTTTACGGCTATTGGAGTTTTTTCAATTATTCTAACCAATCATCTGATGAAAACATAATATACTTTCGCGTGGTTTTTAGAAGATTTCGTATTTGAAGCTCTAATTTATTTTCTGAAAAGATGGTCGGTAGTTATTCACAAACAGTCGTGAACGTATACTATCTTATCACATGTAAACCAACGTAGATATTCGTAGATTTTTAATGATATCTTCTTCCTGGAATGCTCCTGTGTTACTTTTGCTAGCATTTCTCTGATATAGGATTTGCCTGCAATATTACATATTACTTTTGGATCATTTTATTATTAATAATTATGTAGTAACTTTCAGTTAATTAGGTAGTTGCTTATATTTTTGTATTCAAGTCATACCTTACTGTTATAATATAATTTCACTGATAATTAATGATGTCTCAGTTACTCTGCAATTACCAGGTACACGGTATAACCGATCATAATTTCAGTCCCCGGCAATTAAGTATCCAGGACCGCCAACGGGCGACTTGAGCCAGTGCCGTGTACTTGAGAGAAGAAAAAAAAATGGCTTTGAAAACACCTGGGAGGAAAACTGTCTTGAAATTATTAATTTTTTTGCATACACATGCAATGGTATAAACATGACCGACACGTTGTTTCATTTTGGTAGAGGCACTGTCAGGAAAATCCTGGTTTAGGTTAAAGAAGATAAAAGAAGTACCCATGATAATTTCTCCCATTTATTCTATTTTTGTATGCTCATTTTCACCCTGTCACGTTCATATATTGCTTCATTAATTATACGTACGACTGGTTAAAAAGGAGTGTAAAGTTTTCAGGGTTCACGTATGTGAGTTTCTTTATACCATGACTGCAGCAAAATGACTAAACCGATTTTGATTAATGATGCATCGTTAGAATTCTTACAATACTGTAAGTGTTATACAATAAAAAAATATATATGTGTGTAATTATGTCTATTTTTGAATTGAAAATTCGCGAACCGATATTTAGAAGTTTGATGGCACAAGCGTGAAACAAAATCACGAAGATACAGAGTGCACATATTTTTTTGCCTTTTCTAATATTATTTATTTTTACTTCAATCATACATACCTCAGTGCAAAGGGGATCGGGATGGTGCGGTGGCTAACGTACTTTATTCCCACCCAGATGTCCTGGGTTCGAATTCCCGAGGCAGCCGCCTTGAGAGTGAGTACGCCGTCCGTCGGATGAGAAGTTAAGCTGCTGACCCCTTGGCGCCTTTCGTTAAGAGCAGGCTAATGCCGACGCCGTGATTCTTTCTACCATTCATCCCTTTCCTGTCCATTCCTAATGGTGCAAATGACCTCACCTGTTGGTCACCTCCCCTGAAAGACTACTGCTCGGTTTAGAATTCTTTTCAATGTGATTATCACTTTTTTACTTTTTGGAACAATTTTCCGAAAATATGGTAAAAATTATCTCTTTACTAAATATTTCTGTCCAGTGGAACATATACACGCGTCACATCTACCCAATGTGACCTAAGAATTCCAAAAAAAAACTGGTAACTATTTCGTGACGTCAGTCTATAAATTCTCCGATGAAACCAGGTTTCTTTTAGTGACACTGACACAATATTAAAAATCAGACAAACTACGCGTCTATCTTACATTTTATGACTCTTACGACCTGGCTTGTTTTGCAATGAACTCAATTCTTTTTCCCCATTAATATTTCCGCAATTTTTAAAATTCGGGCTATTCATTGTACTGTTTAATTGTAGTCCCGTGTGTTACACGGATCCAAATTATTGTCTAAAACAAAGTATCCGAAGCCTGACATAATGGGACCACATATTGTTCTCTTTATAACAGCGACCTGTTATAACTATTTTGTCTCTCGTAGCGCATTGGTTAATTACTAAAGTTATATCGTGCACAGAAATAATATTTTGTTTTTCCTTTGTTTTATACGCGACTTGAGTCGTAGGCTTCTTTTTCTTCGCGTCGCTGACTTCCCTATACTCATATCTATAATTAAATCCTAATTAAAATTCGTCTGGCACACCTGTAGATCTCTCCCGGCTGTGAAAAGCTGGTGAAAATAGTCGTCGTGTGCGGATGAGCGGAGAAAATTACTTGGATTGGGGAGAGACTAAGGATGAAGTTATACGGATGTTAAGTGGGTGAAAGAGATTTTGAGAGGTCGTACAATGCTGGAGGAAATGAGAGAAGGGACATTTTTAGGCAAGAGTGGAAGAGGAAGGAAGGGAATAGGCTTGTTATACCGCACGAAGGCAGGCGGAAAGGACAAAAAATCTGACGCCGAAAATTATTAACGCGAAAGAAGAGGTAATCCATGCGATGCATAATGAGAAATTGTTTATTATGACCTAAAAAAACCTACGTTTCATAGGTAGACGGAAAAGAAAACAACGCAATAAGTGCGGGGCAGGATGGGTGAGAAGATAGGGAGATTTGTTGGCAGGGATTCACTGGTGGCAGGATAAGTGGATGCAGAGCATTTTTATTGGCAGTGGATGTTGAGGTACTGTAATGGTAAGGAAGAACGTTAGGAAAGCGAGGAAGGGGAAATATTGTCTTTAAGAAATCTTGTTCAAGGAAACGAATATAATTGACTTCATGACTGCGGCCATGTTCAACTTGTAAAACCTTAGATGGCCGCCAGTAAAGCCCTCGGCCAGAGTCCCGCTCGAGATTGGATTCTTAATGATACTCAGACGAATTCACCTGTTTAAACTCATATTTGGATCATTCGCTTTGCAATACGCAACTGTCGAGATGGCAGTGAATGATGGTTATGTTGGCTCCTTTCGAATCGTTGCGTTGTTTGTTTAGATTATCAAAAGAAACGAATCGTTTATCGATTTCTGCCGCCGGCGTACCATTCCACCATTTAATTTGAAAAAGTAATTTTCGAAAATTAGTTTCCAATTCATACTTTCCAGCCATTCGTTTTTATTAGTTTCCCTAATGGTTATTAAAGTTCTCCCTCCATCATTAAAACCTTAAATTATTTGATTACAGATTTCTTTATTATATATGTGAAATGATAGCAACAGCGATAGCATTCCAAATAAATGTCTTGTTTCAGGAACAGCATTTCTATATTTTATTGTAATGTCGGGTATCAGGTTGTTTCATCAGGAGAGGCATATATGAATCTGCGTGTGTTTGTGAAATATAAATATATATATATATATATATATATATATATATATATATATATATATATATTTGTATAATTGTAAGGTAATTTACCGGTTAAGGTAGGTTTATGGATGGGCACAATTATCTAATAATTATCTTTTTACTCCAAACAAAATACAATCGAATATTATATATATATAAATATAAATATATATATATATATACATATGTATATGTATGTGTGTGTGTGTGCAGGGTGCGTTCCAAGAATAATGCATTTGAATTTCCCTCGCCGCTCCTATTGGTTGGGGTGGAATCGAACTACTTGGAGTAGGTGGTAGGGACGCTAAGCTTTGTCTCAAAACCGGTCTCAGTGCTCTCCAAACTGTAAAAGCGACAGGACTTCAGTTCTTGTAAACCTCTGCGTGCCGACCGAGTCACGTAAGACCAATGGAGCGGAAATTTCAAGTGAACTTTTGCGACGCATTGCAAAAGGGCCTGATTATTTGAACAACGTCATCACCTGTGATGAAACATGGGTTTATGAAAACGACTCAGAAGCACAAGGACAAAGCTCTGAGCGACACACCAACCCGTCCCCCAAACCCAAATAGGCAAGAATAAACGAATCAAAAGTGAAAACAATGCTCATTGTCTTTTGCGGGTAAACAAACGGTCCATAAGGTGATTGTTCCTCTAGAGCAGGCAGTTAACGCTACAGTATATTAATCTTGTTATTTGTATAGATTAGTGAGTGGTCGGTAAACGATCAGACCTTGCCACAAAAATAATTATCTAACCTTCGAATACTGGACTTACTCGATATCAGGCGAAAGGAATTGTATGGACTCGCTACATCACTATTTACCGTATATTATTAATGACATTTGAGCCAAATGAAAAAGGGGAGTGCTAGGAGACAAATTCAATTTCTCCGGAATAAATATATGCCTGTTTATCCATCCACGTCGTCCTACTCGACAGCAACGAATTCATTACCCGCCCCATGACCTCCTCCCCTTCCGTATGTTTAATTCATATTTTGTTTCCGTATAATTACACTCTTAACTTTATCTCCCTCTCTCTCTCTCTCTCCCCTAACAGTTCTCTGGTGGTTCCCGGAGCAAGGACGCTGAGTGTATGCAGGCGCCGGATTGCTTCGTGGTGAGTACACACCTGCTCGGATCATTATGTGAATTTAGTATTTGCGCAGCGGTCAGTTGACTGACTCTGACTATCGTCGATGACCATGCGAAATTCTTTCAGGAGCCAAACTAAATCGGATTTAATGTGGGCAGAATTTGAGATGCTCCACTGAATGAATTAGCCTTTACAGAATGGCTGTTCTAAACCTACACTGTACGCCGTAAGCCTTTTATGAGTCGTTTAGCAAGTGATATCATGTCACCAATCTTGAGTAACGAAATGGATACGTATGCGAAGCTAGTTGTGTGAAATGAATGAATGCGAAACGTAGAAGCTAGCGAGATCCATTGCACGTGTATATTTTTTGATCGTGTTTACGAATCGCACAAGGAAGAGAAGGGTCCCTGTATCTGTAGGTGCTGCATCTCTTTTACCTGACCCGTACAGTTCAATATGTCGATTAAAAAAGTGGGTAGTGATGAATTTTTGAAAAAAAGAACAATTCCCTCCCGAAAGCCCAGTGCATCAGGAACTGTGAAATAGAAAGTGTAGACTCAATTAAATACTTGGGTTTTACCCTCACTCACGACCTCTCTTGGTGGATAATACGGAGACTATGTGGACAGGCTAACAAAAAATTAGGGTTTATCAGAAGAATGTTGGGGAAATGTGGTGGAAAGGTCAAAGGGAAATGTTATTTTTCGCTCGTTAGGCCTCATTTAGAATATGTTGCAAAAATATGGGATCCTCATGAAGTTGGATTAATTGCCGAATTAGATCGCGTGCAGCGTAGAGAAGCTAGATTTATGAAACGGTATATTGACAAATTGAGTAGTGTATAAAAATTATTAGAAGATCTAGGTTGGGAATCACTCACGGAGCGAAGATTAAATAAAAGATTAAATCTCTTGCATACTTTGGAGGGAGGTCTCTTTAGCAGTGATGTTGAAAATGTATTGATAACCCCCATCGTACTATAGTAGGAGAGACCATGTCAATAAAATTGAATATTTTAAGTTTGGAGAAGATGGATTTAAGATTTCATTTTATCCACGAACGATAAGGGACCAGAATAACATTGTCCGACCACGGTAGGAGTAAAAGTATTCAGGTCAAAATTATTCTGGTGAATAATCACCCCCTACCACACACCCTAGCGCTGGCTCTCAGGGTACTAAATTAATATAAAATCTGTAATGATTGCATTGGTTTCACGAGTTAAATTGAGTGTTCTGTGCCATTCTAATAGCCTTTGTCTCTCATCCTTCCTTCGTGCTTGGAGGGAATTCGATTCCAGCTCCCTTATAAAACGCTATACGTTCGCTTCCTTATCGTAACATTTCTTCATAAACCTAGCGACCCTTCTTCCCTATTACTCCTTTTCCATTACCTTAATTGACTTCGCGGGTCCCAAATATTTATCGTATATTCCAAATGCGACATTACCAGTATTGCAAAGTAACACTTCTCCCTTACTTTCTCATTACATTTTTGTACATTCAATCGAATAAATTCAAGTTTTTTTTCAAGGAGTCTCATCAAAGATCCATGGCGAACTCGTTCCATGATAAGTTTTTCTGAGTGATACGGTGTTGAGGAGTTAATCGATGGGAAAATTTAAGACAAGGCAATATTTCACGTTCTCAAATCCTCAAAATTTTGAATACTTACCTGAGCGGGCTTGACCCCTAAGGGAAACCTGATCGCTCCCCTACTCTTTCTCATTTGCATCAATGACACTCATTTTAATGTAACCGGGAAATTCAGATTATTCGCCGTTGATACGGTCGTCTAAAATGATCTCAGTAGCAAATCGAACGTTTTAAATGTTGGAATTTTTTTTTTAGCGGTCACAATATCATTAGTGTTTCTTGTCAGGAGTGGAGTCCCGAGCTAAAGCTTGATAAAAATGTCACAATTATGAAAATATGGGAAAAAATCAATCTTCACCCAGACTCAACAGTGTTGTGATAGAAATAGGATTTTCAGAATAAGTTAAAAACCAAAAATTCACTCTATCATTTGATCTAACATTGAATAGTTCGTTAGTAACACCTTCAGAAAAACATGAATGAGAATATGGTTCAAGAAAAGAATCGTGGGATAATATTTATATGATTATTTTAAGGTTTTTTTATTTTGCGTTGTTTAAGCTTTAATTAAAGTACGTTTAGAATGTTTTAAAACTCTCGGAAGAGGTAGAGAAAATTTAATTAACAAATAAAGCTACCCGTTTTGCGAAAAATCATCATGTACGAAGAGAAAGCGTCACATTTCGTCGGATTATCTGTGTCGGGAGATTCTTTTAGCGCGAAGACAATTTTAACTCCGATGAAAGTACAGATCATTTAACATTTCTACGATGAATGCGAAGGGATAATCCTCATTCTCCTTTAATAATGCCGCATTAAAATTGGATGAAGAGAGCAGAGTGATAAGGAAAAATTGAAGGCAGAACGATTGACGCAAGGAATCATTTCCTCTCAAACAGCTGTAGAACCCAAATGAAGGTAGCGTAATTGACGCAAAATTGAACTTCCCGAATATCACCTATCAACATGTCTGCATTTGCTACAAGTGTGGTACTTTTTTTGAGATTTAAACTCATTTCGAGGAATTAGACGTATATCTTTATAATTAAATGAGGTAACAAAGAAAATTCTTCCGTATTGTCAAAATTGGTTCTGTTAATAAACTCTGGAGTTTTTATTTGGTCCAATCAATGTTCCAACAATTCACTCACATGTAAAAGGAATTGTGATTACTATGCATTTAAGTGTACCCATAAACTGGCAAACCGTGACGTCAAAGGAACGTGTGGTAGGGGTGTTAGGACACCCGTCAAACATGCAGGAATGCAAGAGGTATATGCGTAGAGATTATAATAAATATAATGTATATATATTTAAAAAAATAAATATATATATATATATATGCATATAAATAAATAAATAACATGAACATATATATATATATTCTTAATGAATAAATATTAAATTGTTGATAAATACCTTGAAGTAATTAGCTCATTTGAATGAGTCATTAATTTTATTATTTAAGTCAATTTTATTCGGATGTATGGTTTGATTTGATTATACGTACGAGTCGTGCGAGGGAAGGAGTACTTGAATCAGTCTATGACGGAGTATGTAACTCTTATTTTATTCCGATGGTCGAATATACCAATTTAATTTTATACCATAATCACTCAGTTTTGCAGGAGAACTCAGGTGTCGTATTCCTTTCTAAAAGTCTTTACGTTTACTTGTTCTCTTGCTGAACCAAGAATCTCCCAACCAATACTCCCAGCTTACCCATCACGCTTATACTCCTTTCCGAGCTATGTTTACCAAGCCTAGTGAATTTTCTTTGAACTCTATCGAATACCTTAATTAACGTTTTTTCTTATTATTCTTTTTTACCTTTTGCGTATAATAAATGTGGCCTAGCCAAAGCGAAGCAATACCTCTTTTTTAGTTCTTTTTCATTACATTCTCCCATTATCCGTCTAATGAGCCTTCGTTAAAACTGATCCACATATTCTTTATCTGTGAGTACCTCATGAAAAGATTGATATCGGTGTAACGTCCATGTATTTCGCCTGTTCGGAGATACTTAACTCGGTATCATTTTTCAAAATTATTTACGTCTCACTTAGATTTTATTCCAAAAATTCAATGTTATACATTTACTGTTATTTAATTCCAACTGTTCACTTGAATCTTTCATTACTTATCTATACATCTGTTTGAATTTCGAGGAACATATTTCGTAAAAGTAATTGAAACTGTTGATTTGGAAAAACCCATCCTTTTGATGAGTTTGATAGTAGATTCAATATGGAAGAAATAAAAAAAAAACCCTATTGAAACATGGGAAACGATCCCTTTTAAAATAAAATATCCTGTCAGTTGGAATGCCGTCTCGGTAAAATGGGACACTACCCGGGAAAGCTTCTTGCTGTCCCATAATTCTGTTTAACGCGTTGCTAAATATGTTTCATTCGGACGTGAAATTTGGCGTTGAATCTCTATTGAGAGTGGCATGCACACAAGTGGCCTATTACGATTTACTTCCCAACGCGTCGACGAATAAGCGGAGGGAATAACTCCGACGAAATAGAGAATCAACGAAAAAGTAACAGAAGAAATCGCTTATAATGCAACTTCATTATTGAATATTACGTGAGGGTTGGGAGTCGCAGTAAACATTAACTTTTCATGCAACAACTAGGGTATTAGACGAATATTTATTGTATAAATGTAACACTGACTAAGATTATACTTTTTTAGACCTGCATTGCATTGGTGAGAGAGAATCTGACGAAAGTTTAAGATGGATCTACATCTACGCAATACCTCACAAGCCGACGCGAGGACGTGTGGCGGTGGGTGTTAGGACACTACCGGTAAAAGATAATTCAACTGCATGAAAACAAACAAAAAATATGCTAATGCACACTCATACTGACGGATATATTCATGCAAAACTTATTTAAACTTACTCACATCTGAATACATATACTAGCAACTAACATACTGATGCAGCGACGAATGTACCAGATACCTACGCTGCGATAAATCTTTCCCTCCTTTTTAATTCGAATGTCTTTACTATTACGGCTTTGATTTCATGCTATTATTATTCCTGATTTTCCGAGGAAAGAACGAATAGTTGTACGTTTTTATCTGTACTGGAGTCAATCTCCCATATCATATCTTTGTAGTTTAACGTACCCAAATCTTATGGGGCCAGGATAATTCCCTTTGCATCAAGGTTAAACTCTTTTGTTCTAAATTTGCTTGAAATCTGTTTTGCTTGTTCTGTACAAAGTACAACGCAGCACAACTCTTTTAAGAAACCTTTTTTCCAGGAGAAATTTATGTTCACAACAGCATAGATGAAAATTGAAAATTTCGAAAATAAACTAATACCTAATGCTCATTATCACTAATACGAGTATCACTGATGGCTGTTGACATTAGTCCACCCCACGGTACACGCCATCGTTATGGCTTGAAAGATAAAACGGAGAGGTGTACTACAGCTCTTCATGAGCTCAGTTTCGAATTTCTGGCTGTGACAGTTTTAATAATTCCCATAATATTTCCACAAGAGTGCTTTGCGTCGGAGTGGATTTGAATACGCTTTGCGCTGGGTCCGAAAAGGTAAGCTATACTATTTTATATTATGGCTATCCTTTTAAGTTCTCTGTATCTCGCCTGGCATTCCGAAAATTTCATCAAAGTTTCTCTTAAGAGAGCTTCATTCACTATCAATTTTAATAAGTCTGCTTTTTTGGACCTGGTTTCCTATATTTCTTCCATAAAAGGTGAAAGATGAAATGAACGATGATGATATTTCCAGTTAAAAATGTAACTTTTAAAAGTATAAAGCATCACCCCAGTTAAACATAACATTTAACAATCGGCGTAGTTTCCCTTTTTTGCGTAAAAAAATAGAGAAACCATTTAATATTACGTTTGGAAGATTTCGCTTCAATAATATTCCCAGTGTTTTTGGAATTCATCGTCATGATTGATAAAATGGCGGCTTGGGTGAAATTGGGCGTTTGGTACTTTTTGCTTCGGTTCTCATTTTAACGGTAAATTAACTGGAGGATGAAATGTCTTTTTTTCAGCAATCACTCTGCTCCAGAAATTCCGTTCTCCCGCCAATTTGCTTAATGGCGCGAATATAAGGGGGTGCGTTATCGAGATGCATCGACCGAATTGTGAAGAAGTATTCACATCGTATTGCATTTCGAGTTCAGATAGTTAAGATAGAAGACAATTAATTAGTGGTAGAAAGAATACTGGGATAATTGACGGTCCAGAAACTGAAGAAGTAGGATTTATTTAAGATGGTTCCGGGAAAATATCGTATGAAGGCGAAAGAGCGATGTTATTTCTCCCTTTTTGGGCTTAACTGTGACACGATGTTGGTAAATGGGAGCTTTGGAGATGTGGACGAGCGTAGAATAATGGGGAAATCAAATGACACGAAAGGAAAACAAACAAAGAAGTCAGGGGAAGGGAAGAAGGTTGATGATGGGAAGAATGCGAAGAAATAAGGGAAAGCAAGGGAGTCGGTGGAGATATTGATTGGCAATGGAATGATGAAGACTGTGACAGACGGGAGAATTTCAGGTAATTGAGGTCGAGGGAAGAAAAGATTAAGCACATTGAACGGAATGAAAGGCGGTAGGGGGGTTAAATTAATGAATTATCAGTCGTTGTGTGATGGCTTTAGGATAGTTGATTGCGTTTTACCTGAGGAAAAGAAAAGTACCAGTGATTATTCCATCAGGAAACCTACCGTGACAGGTGGATTCCTGTTGATTAGAGGAAATGGGATTCGTAGAAATTAGGTTCGCTAACTACCTTGGATAGATTGTTACGAAACAACCTATATTCTAATTCTAAAATGCAAACTGCCTCGAAAGGGTGCGATAGGGGGAAATAGAATAAGTAAGTCACACCTCAGTAGGGTAGTTGTTGATTATTTTAACTGAATATAACGTTCTTTGAAGGAAGTTCGAGTTGTCTCGCGATGTATTTCATAACTTTTTCTGAGTTTGTATAAAGATCCTATGATTAACTCGTTATTAAAGCAGAGTTTTAGGCGTGCCAAGTTGGTAATGAATTAGTTCTATCAGTTTAAAATAGAGACAAATGTAAGTAGTCACGTAATAAAATATCAGAGATATCGCCGAACAGATAGCTTTAAGACAAGGCAAGGTTACGTATTTTTTCCACAAGAAAATTGGGGTATGGATGATTTTCATATAAGCCTATCGAGGTTATATAATGTATGATTATAAATTTATGTTTGCAGCATATTGTGAAATTTAATTATCTTGGCATTTTGATTACTGTTGGGCACCAGCTCGTATTTCATGCGGAGGGTAATACGTAGTAAAGCATTTGTGCTAAAGCGCATATTGCTATTTATGACCTATTTTACTGTCTATATGTTCGAGAGATTTTGAACAATCTGACATTTTTTGTTTATAACGTTTCAATATTCATGGGTTAACTGTTGTTTAGAGGCAATATTGAACGGTCTATAAAGTTATGATGTGTCTTTGCCAACTTTCATTTGTATATCTGTTCCTAATAGGCCCAACTCTGATTCCTATAATTCTCTGGAAAACTAAATGGCACCCTGAAATACAACGCTAGGATGTGGTAATTACACACTTTACATGCTAACTTAAAGTTAATTTTTTATTAAATGTAATTTACCGATATTAAATGTTAAATGATTCAATTGATGGGAATTAGTTTTGTTTGATGTATGTGCGCTACTTCTCATGAGTGTAAAACGCTTCTCTAAGAATGCTAGACTATCTACCAGTAAGGAGAACAATGAGAATTATTCTGGGTTGTTATTTTATTAAGTCCTATAGTGTTTTTTATTCTGCGTCATCCCAGGAAAATATCTTTTCGCTTCCTTCCTCAGCTAAATTTACTCTTCCATCACAACCCTCCTTACCCACCACCGCCGTCTATCTTTCAGTATCTCTTCCATCTACCTTTTCCGCCTTATTCGATACATCAGCTACCCCCACTAGTTACCCTGAATTTTAATACTTTATTTCGGGATTCAATCCGTCCTACTCACATTCTCCATTCTGTACATCTCGAGAGTCACTCTCCTCTTTCTTTCTTTTTCTCTATTCTACGTTATTCCCCACCGACCTGACTTTTTATCATTAAAACGAACACTGCGCTCCGTAGGAAGTTTTCGCTAATGTTTATTTTACTCTTGTGCAGACATACCCTACAGACCGTTCACTCTCTGGATGGCCAAGGCCAAGGAAGCCTCATTTTAAGTTATTTCATTAAAATTACACCCTCGCGTACTTCTTTCATTACTCAGAAGGTTCGTCTCTTTTTGTTTTACTTCTCCGCTTGAATTCCGTGTCATCGAATCAACCCTCCCATCTCCTTTGCGAATGCTCATTTCACCAGTGAAATTTCTCTTTTAACGTCCTCACTAACACGCCCATCTTCCCCCAGAGCGTTGCTTAAATATGTATATGAATTGTTCCGCCCGCTCTAATTTATGCCCGCCCACTTTCATGCTCAACTGAGCCTTCCTACTTGCGTGCTTTCTCATTACTTTGCTTTCCTATGATTTATCTCCACCCCATGCTTCAGACGATTATCCTGTAATTTGCTCAACAATGGTGGCGATCCTCTGGCTGAATAGTTAACTAAACCTTTATCATCCGCCAATCTCACTGAATTAATCAGCACCCCGCTCACATTCAATCCCACTCCCATGCTTTGCTCGTCAGTGAAAAATTCCAAAGGTACGCAATGCCCCGCATGAGCGTGCGGTAATGGTTTTGTAGGTTTGTGTGTGTATATCATGTATATATATATATATATATATATATATATATATATATATATATATATATATATATAGATGATTTCTTCGAAGTAACACGGAAGTGTTGAATAAAAAACTTAGACAGTAACACACAGCACGAGAACACATAAAAAGAACACTCACAATAATATCTTGATAATTTCGACGGACTTGAGCTCCGTCTTCTTCGGAAGATAAGATATGACTCTATATATATATATATATATATATATATATATATATATATATATATATATATATATATATATATGATTTCTTCAAAGTAACACGGCAGTGTTAAATAAAAAAACTTAGACAGCAACACACAATATGAGAACACATGAAAGGAACACTCACACGTTATTTCTTGAAAATTGCGACGGAATTGAGCTCCGTCTTCCTCGGAAGTTAGTTAGGACTATGTATATAATATTATATATGTACATTACATTAGTTTTGTATATATAAACTTGTACATCAACAAAAAATATAAGAACACATACAAAGAACACACACGTTAGAGAAGTTCTCTTTCTTCTCATTATACATATATATATATGTATAATGTATATATATATATATATGTATATTTTCCCCAGCTAATATACAAGAGAACTGCGCACATGCAGTCGTTATAACTGACGCAATAAGTAGCTTGTTTGATGGAATCATTGAATTTTAGTGTTATTTGATGCATTAAAAGGCTTGTAAACGATTTTTTATGACTAAGTAATGTGTGAGGGGAAAAAAGAGTACTTGACTTTGACGGCGATACTGTTTATCTCTCTTATTTTATACCGGCGTTCGAATCTTCAAAAATTACTTGGGACCATATAAATTCCCTCTCTGTCACAACAGACCCAGATTTTCTGTACCTTCCTGAAAGTCTAGGTCTAACCAGCTCTCTTCGTGATTCCAGTGGCTCCCAGACTAGTAGGAACTCCTTCAATATATCCGTCACCCATGCCCATATATTTTAAAATAAGCTAACGGCTTTCAATGAACCATTTTCAATTCCTTAATAAACGTTTTTTCCCACGGATGTAAAATACATTCCGTTTGTTCCGAATGTGGGCTAACTAGTTACTAGTATGAAAACGTATCCTAGGTACTGGTTTAAATAAAGATCCTCACCTATTGTCTTAATATCAATACCTTTTTCTCGATTCGCCATCATCTATTTTCTCTTACAAACCTCGTGGGCCCTGGGGTGGAGCCAACCAATACGAAAATCGTTTGAAATTGTATGCAGGGCACTTTTTCTGAGAGATCTTTCTTTAGAAAGGCCTTAATAGACTTCCAGCATTATAAGTCACCTCGGAATAAGTGGCTTAGCTCTCCTTTCAGTATTTAAATTTTTTCAAAGGAGATAAATAAGCTATGGTTCCTCTAACAAATTGCCTAGTTTTAGGAATAAAATGGTGCATTGGAATATGAAAAAGACCAAATGGAAGAATTTTTCGACTTGTTAAAAAGTTTTCCATCCTAACCTTCCAAATTAATTCAACATATTACATCATCTTCATTTTCTCGTTTCGTTAAAAAAGTAATTAATGGAAAAATGGTACTATTTGGTTAAAAAATATTCGTATTAATTGATAATGACGCTTATTATTGAAATTAGAAAGCGTGAATAATTCCTTTCATCTAAAAATATTCATTATAACCAAACATTACCCAGGGTTCATGAAAGCTCTCTATGAAGCTAGATGGGGGTTCATGACAACCACCAACATGTGCAGTGCCACTTTGCGGAGGGAGGGAAGGTGGTTGAAGTTTTGTCCGAAGGTTATGCTCAATAAATGTTAGGGGGCAATCTCGACTGAATTGAGAAGTACGACATCATAATTTTTCAGAGAAAAAACATTACTTGAAAAGATTATATTAGTCTCCCACTTTCCCCCTCTCAAAACTGGCGATCAAATGGATCCTACGCTACAGTCTCTCACTACCCTCCCTCCATTACCTTCACCCACCACATACATACCTTGAAAAGGGAGATCCCAACTCACGCTCGTGCACCATCTAAACTCTTCTCCCTAACAGCTCACGCTAACCCCCCCCCCCCCCTTCACGTAATGATGCAGCAGATGATGGGCAACTATGAAGCCTAGACCGTGTAGTGATAAATTAAAACTTATGTGGAGACATTAAGTCACATTTCTTTATCTTAATATGAAGGCATTTCACAACTTTACACCAGATACAGTTCAAATTATTAAGTTTATTATGTCGACAGACGAATAAGGAGTAGTATTCCAAATATGCTGGCGAAACAGGAGAGAGATGTTCAATTCCTAGGTATTAGTTTCCCTTGAGAGGGTGGCGAAATACATACTTGGTATCAAATAGAAAGAAAGGCTGAAAAAATTGCCGACCAAGTGTTTAACGTTCTTTTCCGTTTTTAGCTATCAACTTAGTTCGCACACACACACCCATGGGTAACTCTCCCAGAAAATGTATTGTGGTAAGAGTTATCACGAATCAATGCAAAGCATAATATAATGAAAAATCTACCATACACGTAATCGGCCGATGATTGCGTTACGCTCTGAGTTTCTGACTGGAGGGCCCGGGTAGATTATGGGTTATGTTACTGGGTGGGACATGTTTACTAGTGTGTGTAACAAAACTTGCTCTCTCTGAAACGCGACATCTTGTTTATTTGCAATTCTATGTTTGTTGATAGTGTTGCCATGGATAATGTATAATTGGAAGAAATAATGATAAAGTAAAAAAAAAGTTATATTGATGAAGAAACAGCTCTATTTCGATAAGTGAAACAGATTTTTAGGAAGTTTTTATGAGTTTAATATTACATCCCTCGATAAGTTAAATATTTACGTATAGAAAAAATGACTTTTCTGAAACACGAGTGCTTGTTAATACTACAGGGTTCGTCCAGAAAATAAGTGTACTGATTTTCTCCCGCCGCTCCAGGCGCGCCCAGCACCGCTCTGACGGGCTGCGATTGGAAGGGGGTATGTTGGCAAGCGACGCTGAAAAAGGCAGTCGGCTCTGATCTGTGGTGTAGTGAGGAGCTCTGTTAAGGCGAACCTCCACGCTCGACCCACGTTACGGAGCGCGATGCCGAAGTTTTTGGAGCAGCGTTATTCCATCAAATTTGCGGTAAAGCTTGGGAAATCGTTTACCAAAACTGTTGGTATGATTAACCAGGCTTACGGGGAGTCAGCCATGTCCAGAAACATGATCTTTCGGTGGCACAAGATGTTCGTGGAGGGCAGAGGTCGACGACGAACCACGGCCTGGACGCCCATCAACGACACTCACCGACGAAAATGTGCGAAAAGTTCGCGATGTACTGAACTCTGATCGTCGTCTTAGTGTTCGGATGATAGCAGAGCAGTGTAATGTGCCAAAAACAATAGTGCACGAGATTATTAGGGACCAATTACAGATGCGAAAAAAATCACGACAATGCGCCGTCTCACACCGCGCTTGTCGTGTCGGACTTCTTGGCCAATCACGGCGTGGCAGCGCTGCCGCACCCGCCCTACAGCCCGGACTTGGCACCACCGGACTTCTTTCTGTTCCCGAAGATAAAGAGGAGGTTGAAAGGAACGCGACATGGTACTCTGGACGCCGTCAAAGAGGCCGTGACGACGTGTCTTCGAGAGGTTCCCGATGATGCCTCCGTGGGAGCGTTCCAGGAATGGGAACGCCGCTGAGGAATATTAGCTTAAGATATGTAAAAGTGTAATACATTTTTTTCCTGAGCTCAGTACACTTATTTTCCGGACAAACCCTGTATAACAGTTACCATTGCTATGGTTACAACTGAGATAAGCCGTGACACAACCAAAAAAGTTGTTATTAATTTAGTAACTGCTTGATTACTGTGGATGTAATGTCATTTCACAACATAGAAAATAATTAAAATGGTAATTTAAAACAATTTTCGTCTTAATATTTGTCTTGCCCTGTATCGCGATGGAATTTTATTTTAAAAATTTATTTTCCAGTCGTTTTCAGAAGTCGAGTTTAGGTATTTTTGCCAGGGTTGTATTGCCCCGTTTTGTGGTCCATGAGAATGGCCAGTGCGAATGAGTACAATGGCCATTGCTGGGGGCTTTCTGGCGAGAGAGAAAGTGTTGGTGGTAAGCTAATGCCATCGAGCTGGGAGTTTATTTCACTCAATGGTGTTTAAAAAGAATAAAGCGTCAGATTTGGTGCCCGTTGTGTATGCTACCGTAAGAAATTAAATTTTTCTCAATTGCACACAAAGCTGCCTTTGTCATATTCTGTTTTTTCTCTGAAACATGACTCCAAGTCCCTGTGGCCTAATAGACAAGGCATCGGTTTTATAAACCGGGGATCGGGGGATTGAGTCCCCCCGGGGGTAAATTTTTCCAGTCCCGATGGGGTTACGTTCTTGCCTACCAACACAGAGGTCGCGGGTTCGATTCCCGCCTACTTGACCTGTTTACCTCCAAATATGTCATCGGCATATGCAATTTTAAATGTTTTCAATGTTATGTTTTTGGATTAGGTGGAAGAAAGGACTATGTAGTCTTAATCTCGCCCCAATAAAAGACATTAAATTAATAAAATAAATGTGTGAAATCATTTTTTGCCTTCTAGAGGAAATCGTATTTCATCGAATGACATGGACTTAGCTATTCGTCAATATGTACGCAAAACAGGTCAAACGAGCGAAAGATATGTAAAAGATAAAGAGAAATGATTTTTTCATGAAACCATATTATTTTATATATAATCAATACTCCGAAGATTTCCAAAATGGTGTACGGCGGGTGTCGTTAGACCACAAGCCATGCTTGCAGAAATAAATTCATACATGGATTTGAATTTTCGTTAGCTAATCTACAAAGCACTAATCTACATAAATAAAATGCGTCAGAAGTAGCTTTTTTATGAACGCCAAGGGGTTCACAACCATCCGCTAGTGATCTCCATGTAGAGCCACGATCAGAAATCGGTATACCACCGAAAAATACTTCCAACTCCGGGATTCGAACCCGGGTCGTCAGTTAAGCCAGTACATCAACCACAGCACCAACTGGACCTCCTTTCAAAATTGAGACGTCTCATGGATTTCAATGTATTTATTTGTAATGCATTTGGTGGCCAAATCACGCGGTAAAAGATTCATGCTGTTTTGAATCTCATTCTAAGGGGATGAATTTTTAAAATGTGAAAATAACCGCATTTATGCTCAATTTTGCAATGTTGTTCACATAGGGAAAGGTATCTAATGATCCGCCATTCTCACCTTTGTACGTTTTTGGCTCATTCCACCCTATTACGCGCCTATTAAAATCCACTAACCAAACGGAACATACTATGTCATTCGTTCGATTTTCTCTTACGCAATTCTCATTATTGCTCGGACTCATTAGGGCTTCCTAACCCATATCAATGGCCATATGATTACCCCAATTTGGAAGCCATTATATATCCATAGATTTAATTTTTGGAGTCATCCTACGAGTACGCCTTGCGCTTAATTTTTGCACTTATTGCGTAATATGGAAAGTCATCAATGAAATGTCATGATTGAAATTTTGGTCTTGTCATATACCAAATTTAATGTAATTTAAAAAAATCTCGATTTTTGTTAAGATTTACGATCGTTTTGTTTATTTTTTCTCACCACGAATGCGACATCGATATAATTGGATAGAAGTGAAGAAGGAAATGAGCTATGAATCGATATAACGTTTGTATATCGTGAATTGGAGCGGTTTTAATGTAAATGCCATGGAAGACTTTGCAAATTGAATGAGATGTTCGATCCCGTGGATACGGTTCGCCGTTTCGACCGGTTTGCGATGCCCACAAACGTCGTCGTGGGACTCCCGAATCAAATGACCCCGAAGTGAATCGCCGTAGACTCCCGAGGACGCGAGCTACCAACGGATGTTCAACATCGCTCGGTAGCATCGACTCAATGAATCATATCCGGGGCCGTGATCGACTGCACAGTCATCGATATCCTGACAAAATGACTCTTCCCTCCATTTCCGAACTTCAGCTCCTGTTTGAAGACTGGACTCATTTCGCGAAATGTCCGAAATTTTTTTTTTATTTGGAGGGGGAGAGGGATTAGCGGTGAGGGGTAGTAGAGAGGATGAGGAATATCGTGGGGGGGATAGCGGTAGGATGAGGGGTTGAGGAAGAAGGCAAAAGAGTATTCCGTATTGCTCCACCCCACCCCTCTCTCTTGGGAAACTTGATGAAAAGCGAAGGCATTATCAGGATCCCTACGAGGCACGAGGTCCGCGCCTCCGGTAGCAGAGCAAACAAAAGGGGAGGAAAGGAAAGAATCGGCGAAGGGGGTTTGTGTGTGTGTGTGGGGGGGGTTGGAGGGGGAGGTGGATGGAGGCAAGTGGCTTAATGGCGAGCGATCGGTAATCACCGTTGATGGAGTGCATCGATCGCGGGCGACCGGCGAAGTTAAAGCCTTCGCCTCTGTCTGCGAAGGGAGAAGAGGAGGAACCGATGTTGACATCAATCACTATGGCCACGGGGGAAGGGGTAGGAGCGGGCTTCTCGCACGGGTCGCGAGCTGCCATTGGCGGTTTAATCACGGGGCCGCCGCTTTCAAACGCGATGGACCTCCCTCATGTACTGATGGTGATTGAGATCGCCGAAATGACCGACTTGGCCCACCGCCAAGAACCCCTCTTTCTGCCTGCCTCCCACCCCTGTTATAGGGTCTCTCCGCCCTCGACCCACTCCCCAGGGGCGGATACAGGATTTTTGCGAGGGTGGAAGGGGGAATGGAAAGGAACGACTCCCGAGTCCCCTACGGAGAAGCATCCAATAAACTGATATGGTGTCAATAAAAATGTGAATCGAATATTTTAGTTTTATGCCTTTTTACCCCCCCCCTCTATATCTTCCTATAAAAATGCTTTCGTTCATTCGTTTTGTTCTTCCGATTAAATTGTACGTATTTCGAACGGTTCGTAACGATTATTATCTTCCAAGTATCGGGAGAAATTCCTTTTGTTTGCCCTACATCATTTCATTTTTCATTTCGTCGCAAGTCCTGCCTGACTTCCAGCTGTCGGTTCATCATGTGCTGGCGAATCAAGCAATAATAAAAAAAATATAAGCTCTGAGGCGATGGAAAGAATCCTTCAGTCACATTATTCGCACGGTAGTTATTAACTCTTCATTGTGTTTTTTAGAACCATTCCGAAGGGCATTTTCGTCTTCTGGTAAAAGTAAATAGATTTATTTGAATGTACTTCTTTACAAATTGTGAACAATCAAGTTTTTAAAACATTATTATTTTACTTTCTAATAGAAGTACATCGAGCGGGATTAGTTATTGATTCACCCAAAATGTTTTCCTACACTTCTGAATCATGTCTACACCGACGCTAAATGCCGTGTTACCATGCATTCCAATAAATCATTGTTTTCAGTCCGCATACTTACTACTCCCCTCCCAGTAATTCTATCCGACATACCTTCTCTTTTCCCCATATCTTTTCTTCTTTCCCTCCTCTAGTCTGCGTAACATCTTAATTTCTATCATCGTTCTATTTCCAGACAATATGCTCCGCATTCAGCAATCGCTTCCTGTGTTTAAAAACTGTATTTTTTTTAGGTAATCTACCGGTTAAAGTAGGTTTCTGGATGGACACAACTATCAAATAAACATTTTGTAACACCAAACTAAACCCAATCAGGCAACCTAATCTACATCAGGTCCCTCTTTATCTCTGCGTACGTCTTTCCTCCCTTCATCCCGTCCAGCATCCCTATCCTGTTCCTGCCCTTTCCTCGATTGCTCAACATTCTCCCCTCTATTACCTTCTTCAACATTCCACTACCGCTCAATACGCCTTTCATCCATTTTTTCCTGCCTCCATAGGATTTCTCTCAACAAACCCCTCTCCTCACCTACCATCTCCAGTATCAGTATGCAAATTAATATTTACATCGACGTTAAGAAGCCATGAAACCACGTGCGACTACGTAATGATTTACTACGTCATTTGTTTTGTATACTATGTATAAATTTATCCATCGATATTTAAATGAAATTTTTCCCCCTACAAATTTTGCATTAAAATATTTTCTCACCCTTTTCTAAAGGGGTAGATGATGTGAATCACCTTAAACCCCCACTCCAATCTGCATTCACCCACGTTACTTCATCCCCATGGAAGCAGCTGTTCAGTATGCCTTCTCCCCTTCCTGCTCCTCTACAAGCCACCGCTGCCATTACGGAATTTCATTAATTACAACTTGAACTAGCAAGCGTATACGCGCCCATCTACTTACGTGGTACCTTTGAAGCCGCCGTTAGGGGCTGCGACAGGAGGAGGATATTCCACCCCTTGCATGCAATTTCCCTCCTACCGCCGAAAAGCGCTGTAATCAACTCAAACGTCGGTACCGTAGGTGATGGTAGAGCTCACCTGGTACTAAGCCCGGGGCGTGAAATTCACGCATTGACAACAGGGTAGCGAGGTCAATTTTTTCTTCGTACTAATTACATAGTTATGTTACACCAAAAAATTCTAAAATATTATTTGCAGAGGGTGTGAAACGTGGTATGTATGTGTATTTGCCCATTTGCAGTCGAGACGAATGATTCCTCTGCTCAAGCTTTCCGACTTCGTCAATGTCAATTACTTAGGTCAGATGGACTCTTTCATGGAAGGCATGACCAGTCAGCAGAGGGCTTTAGTAAAAGTATAATATATCCATATGTCAAAAACACATATTTGGTGTCTTGTTTTTTTCGTCACTCTTGCTTTCAATGATCCTGTCAACTATGATT
This sequence comes from Hetaerina titia, assembly GCA_037158775.1. Classification (NCBI taxonomy): domain Eukaryota; kingdom Metazoa; phylum Arthropoda; class Insecta; order Odonata; family Calopterygidae; genus Hetaerina; species Hetaerina titia. The sequence goes on along the minus strand of CM073774.1, from coordinate 78,175,654 downwards.
CTCCCTTTCACATGCTCGGAGTGCTTATAATTTCGATTTGTAAGACCTGGGAGAATGTTTTGTCAGCTTATTCTGACAAATTTACCCGTTAATTTAAAATATTAAGCAACGCATTGAATTATAACGCACTGAATAAGTAACTTTGTAATTCCACAATACTTTATTTAGATCACGGCCTAGGTTTCGACGTTGGGCGTCGTGTTATACATAAATTTGTCAGGAATTACAAATTTACTTATTTCATTTCAATGTGTTGTACTAATTCCATAAAGGTACGCTGGAGACAACGAAACTCTCAAAATATTTGGAAGATTTCATGCGGGACACTCTCCGTGATTATTTGATTTAGAGGTGAGCATTTGAACGAACGTTACAGAAATCCGTTTTTTTTTGTCTATCCTCGAAATGCTGAAAATACCATTACTGATTGTTAGGAATAGGTACAAAGGATATTACTACAGCAAATACTGATGTTCACTTCAATGTGCGTCGCCTATATGAGTGATGTAAATATAAATTTTTTCATCTCTCATGAGGACACGTAAGTAATGGGAAATATTAATTAATATTTTGTTTAGATTTTACTTTTCTCAGGGTTTGTGTCTGGAGAGATAGAGGAAATTACAGTAATTTTTATCCATCCTATTATTTTATCGGGAAAAGATGCTTTTTCCGTCTTTTCGGTAGGAAATAGGGTAGTTCCGATTTCTATGTAAGTATATCGTACTTATGCTTCTTTAAATTTCCATTCAACTAGATTTCAAGGTGTAATCTAAAAAGAAACACCATTTTAATCTTCTATGTGGATGTACATATATATATATATATATATATATATATATATATATATATATATATATATATATATATATATATACACTTTTTTGGAAAACCCACAAACGTGTAATGTAAATTCACTGATAGTCATAACAAATACAGAAACCAAAACACAAAAGAGGAAAAACTCACTGGTTCTCGAATTTTCGGTGGTCCAACCACCTTTCTCAAGAGTTCTGTTCCTAATTCCTCTTGAGAAAGGTGGTTGGACCACCGAAAATTCGAGAACCAGTGAGTTTTTCCTCTTTTATGTTTTGGTTTCTGTGTTTGTTATGACTATCAGTGAATTTATATATATATATATATATATATATATATATATATATATATATATATATATATATATATATATATATATATGCACATAAATATTGTATATTTATAAAAAAATATTTAGAGATATAAGGAAAAGAAATAGGATGGAAACAGATATAAAAGACGCAGATCACAAGTTCAAAAATATTTTACTTGACCGGGACCGGGAAATATTTTTACACTTGTGATCTGCTCGATTCCGCCGTCCCCACCTCTCCCGTGTTCGTCTTTTATATGTGTTCCTATCCCTTTTCCTTAAACGAGTCTAAATAAAGACGCGCTCCGCCCTCTGTCGTTTCCCCCCACACAACCGTTTCCTGATATATGTATATATATATATATATATATATATATATATATATATATATATATATATATATATATATATATATATTCCATCATAGCAATAGTTTAGCCAGTTGCAATGTGTCAATATTTGATATTTGGATTTATCTCTGAATAAATAAGCGAATTCGGCCTATATATTTTTATTTAAAAGGCTCTTTGTGATTCATTGATTAAACCAGAGTGGGCAGAACGCGCTCAGAGCGAAGTGGAAGAGAGTGAGGTACAGGCGAGAGGAGGCGTAAAGCCGAGAGAGAAGGAAAAAAAAGGAAAGCAAGGCGGTAAATGGAGTATTGTAATTGAACGCGTCCCATGAAAGGCATTTGCTGGCGGACTCTGTGCACCCAAGGTCGAAGCAAAGAGCTGTTTGTGAGAAAAGCGGCGCTTTTCACACCACTGGCGTAAAAGACGAATCCACCGCTACGCTATTTGAATGCCACTCGTCACTTTCGTGACCCAGAAATCACCCACAAAGATGAGAAATTCTCTGACCAGTCCGAAAGAGGTAGGTGCCGCTCTTTTTGTCTGAAAAATATTCTATTGCATTTTGCCTATGTCAAGGTTACAATAAATACTTAAAGAGCCGCGCCGAATCAGTGTGATTGGTAAGGGATGGGTATTCATCATAAGAAAAGGAAGATAATGAGATTCACCAGAAATAGCGAGATTAAATTAACATTAAAATTGGGCGACGTGAGTTAAAATAGGGAATTCACTTACTGGAAAAGTATTTTGGATAAGGTTGAGGAAAGTGGCGGGGACATTAAAAGAAGGCTTGCTTTAGGTAAAGAAGCTTTTACAAAGAGGCGGACGTTAATGAAAGGCACCTTAAGTAAATGTATGCAGAAAAGTCTAAGGAAAAATTTAATATGGAGAGAATTATTGCATGGTTCAGAAACTAACTCATTGGGGCAGGAAGATAAGCTTAGATTGGAGGCCTTTGAGATGTAGGTGTGAAGAGGAATGGAGAAAATAAAATGGAGGGAAAGAAAAACAAACGATGAAGTTCTAAGCATGTTGAGGGAAGAGAGATGGCTATTTGGAACCATTCGGAGAAGGCAAGGCAAATGAATGCAGAGGAAACTGAGAGAGCCAATCGAACGCTAAAAATTGTAATTGAGGAGAGAGTTCTGGGAAAGCAAGGTAGATAGAGGATAAGAATGGGCATTTTGTATGGAAATAGAGTAGATAGATGGTGTGACGAGCCAAGGAACGAGTGCTGTAAAGTGTTACATATGGTCTAAAGATATATTGTGTATCAGCGTTTTCGGCTTAGAAGTGCAGTGGTGTGTTGTTACCTCTTAAAATTATCTTTCTGTAAACAAACGAATTGTTAATAATGTCATGAGGGACGTGCACAGGCGTTTTTTAGGAATACTAGTTTAATAAATATTTGCGCCTTTGCATAATATTGTTTTAATTTTGAAAATGTGGAACGTTTCCCAGCATGTCTTTGTCTTACGCTTGACTTAAATGAAATGAGGACCGGCTCAAGTCTCAGTCTCTATGGTCCATCCTCGTTTTTGACCGCGTCGTTTCATTACTTCCGAATCGCAGGTGACCGAGATCCACGACACTGGCAGGCAGGCGAATGCCGTAGAGGAGGACGCGGTTATGCGAGGGCTGGTCGAGAGAACGAGTCGAGGTTGAATTCCTTACCGTTGCATGTCGCGACAGCTAATGCAATTAGCTCTAGGGGACAAAACTAAAGCAAGGCGCGCTCCGTCCTCCATCTTCTCTCCCCCCACAAGACTCGGTTCCTTTTGCGAACACGTTTTGGAGGGGCGGAATTCACTATAATCCTTTGATGGCGAGAAATACTCCGTCCGCTCACACCAATGGTGTGCACCAATCTGTGCATGAATTGATTAATACGAGATTGGATGTGAAAATTTAATGGCTGAAGTCATTTCGAACCTTAAAATCGACCATAGGAAAACAATTGAGAGGCAAAATTATGTCTGTCTCGGAGGAATAGTAGAACAATACGGAAATGCGGGATAGTCTGCCGGTGTTTTACCCACCAGATCACTACGGTCGTCATAAATATTCCTTTGGCAATAATAGTTGCTAGAGGACGGTTTTTTATGTATACGGACTGATCATTGCTACATTTCATAGCTTCGTCAAACAAGACACGCAGTGATACTCCTAACTGAATTAAAATTTTCTTCAGTTCTAGTTATTTTCTACCTCTCTATTCATTCCGCCCAGCTTGTCTATCCTTTTCGTTCCTCTTCCTCGTTTGCATACATTTTCTCGATTCTATCACTATCTTAAATATCAATCAAAATTATCTTTCATCATCCATCTTTCCTGCCTTCTTTGGGTATGTCCCAAAAACTGTCTACTCCTTCGTTTCTGTTTTTTTTACATTTTCCATCCTTCTCCACACCCGAATGCGAAAACCTCCATTCTACGTCTATCATCTCGTTTCAACGACCAGGTTTTTGCGCCTTTAAATTTCACGCCCCATACAAAAGTTTAAGTTAGGCTTTTGTCAACATCCTTGATCAACATCCCTCACATCAATTCCCTCCTCCTTGTGAAAGTTTTCATATGATCAGGATCTTTAAATTTTCTTTTGTTAAAAATTTAATTTGAATATACAATAATAAAATGCATGATCTTTAAACAATGCGACATCGAACTGGTTGCAATAATTGGAAATGCAGCAGCATAAGAATGAGGAATTGAGGATTTTCCACGAGACAAAACAACTGAAGATGTATAGAAACTAAATAACCCGAAGTTTGAACCGTTTAGTTTAGTTATTGCATGAACTTCAAGTACCGTCTTATGTACCCACTACTCAAAAACGTCGCCCGGATAATATAAAAAGAATGGAATGAACCAAAAGATAGGTGGTTCCATTCCGGCCTCCGACTTGACTTCCTTCGGTCTCTGAGAGACCGAGTACAAAAACTAAGAGTGACTTTGAGTGTATCACGGTAGCTTTCGGACCACAATTAACACTTCCGGGAAGAAACAAAAACTTCCACTTAAACAATTTTACTTCAGAAACTGGTGAATAATATATTGCGTGTTTTATGCATGAAAATAGTAAAATATATATAATCCAACTGTATGCAATTATGTAAAACATTGTATACTAATTAGAAAAAGATCCGTTGGATTTCATGACCGAAGGATCCTAGTTCGATTTCAAGCACCGTCTTTATCCTCTGAGCTCTGTAACAAGCACCATACTTACCTTCCTGGGAAATAATAGGCGGAGTTTAATACTTGTTAAAAACTTATGAAATACTCATTATTGAAAGTAGTCCACCAGGTTAGAATAGGTTTTGGGTGGACTATGACTTTACATCTGACAAGATGCAAAAAATCTTAGACTCTATACTACCTAATAGAATAACGCAATCTTTAATTCTACATACATTGGACCTTAAATGGTGTAATAAAAGGAAGATGACTGAAAACCTTAATATGGAGCGTTAATACGTTTGCCTGGGAAACTTGGTCGTTGTTGAAAGAAGAAAAGAATGGTTGGAGACTTTCAAGATTAGGGTTGGGAGAAAGTTAGAAAAAAATACATCATGAATATGTGAATTTCACAAACCCGTAGGCTTGGTAAACATATTCAAACAAACTTTCGGGGTCAATATTGTGTTTTTTTAATTTTTAATTTTGAGTATCCTTGCTTTCATTTTTCTACATTTCAGTCTTGAAGTTTAAACAAAGCCATAAAATCTCACTATTTAGTCATGAAAACCTTTCTCCCCTTTCATGTCAACATTGTGCTTCAAAGTGGTATGCTACAAAGGGATTCTACGTCTACATCATACCTTGAGCCGCAACATGGGCTGTGCTGGGACACTAGCCTTTAATTATTCATCTCTCTTGCTCCGAGCGAGGTTAGCGAGCGAGCGAGCTGAATTGTGTGGTCGCTACGTGAGTTTCCAAGGATTCGTGAATTTTTAAAGTTTTAAGAGTTCTTTAAAAAAAATGAAGACAGTTTAGGTATCCCTATCGAACACGTTAGGGCGTGCGACAATGGTTCTGGTGTGGTCGCGAATGAGGGAAGAGAGAGCGTTTGAATCAGTGGCCGGAAACTCACGGCCCGATAAAAGGGCTTCAATCAGACCCGCAGGGTTGAAATTGGACAACGTCCCTTTCAATTTGCAGTCAAATACTGTGTTTCGAATCATGGGAGGCTAATTACGAGGGCATGTGGTCCGCCATCACAATGAAACTCAATGGTCCAAACCGTGACAGAAAGAGGTTTATGGCCTTCTAATTTGGATACATGCAGACGCTTGAATTGATATTTATTTTAGTGGCAAGGTTGAGAACGCTGGCTGTCTCTTTTGACAGATAATTTTTTAATATTTAGGATAAAAGTAATATTGAAACAGTTGAATAATATTTATATTATGCATATTTTTGTTTCATGTTTATATAACCGGACGGAAATATTTTCAATGAATCTATGATTGAGAGTAATCGTTATTGATTTTTCTGATTATTTTAATATAACCTAAGAAACGCAAAATTCTCATTGGACAAATAAACTTGTATTTATTTGAAAATTATCACCACATGCTTGACAAAAATTAGGGCAAAGAGAGTTTACCGTTCAAATTAATGTGGGAGTTGAATGTGGTGCTGAACTCGTTATATCCGAACAAAATTTGAAAATTCAGTAGGCATATGTCGGAAGCAATTTTATATGAACTTTACACGACTTGTGGTGAACAACTATTTTAAGGCAATATTTCTCGTTTGATATGAAATGCTTGTATCTTAAATCACCATTAAGTGAAAAATAAAATACATGGTTAGGAATAAATGGAGAAATAGCGTACGTTAAATTAAGGTGACACTATACACTTAAAATATGTTTAAGGCGTCACTTTGTGGAACTTACTAATCATTTTATATGTTAATCTGCCATTCCATTCCTTTATGGTCACTTTAAATTACTTTGTGCTCCAATCGATCTTGGTCTTGTCACTTTATTTGGCCCAGCATAATAGCAATAAGTGTTGTAACCTAAGTAGATTAAAAAATTAAAATTTGTGAGTATGTTTGAAAACAACCTTTAATTTTGCCATGTTTTCTAAAAATCTACAAATTTTAATGGAAAAAATATGATAGACGGAGAGAAAAATCAATGATGAAGTTTTAGGAATAGCAGAGGAAGTGATACGACTGTTCGAAAAGATTCGAAGTTGGTGTGCGATATACTGAGATGCAATGACTGTAATAGTGGGGAAATCACAGGGTAAGCGAAATCCACCAGAAAGCTAACCAGGACCGATTGGCTGCTGCTAATAATAATAATTCAATTATTATACAGACTTGGCAATAATATCTATCTCTTAAAAAGCATATTACCGCAATACAATAATATACCTATGTGCATGAAAATACATATACAGGTTTCTACAATGTCCAGCCATTTTAATGTGCGGGATAAGTATACATTCATGGGAATAATTAAAAATGATGGCATTAATCCTAATACGAGTGGCCATTTGCATAAATTTCTATCTAAATGAATTATTATTCATAACCTCATGGCTTATCAAAAGTATTCCATTACAATGGTTACAAATACGCCCTAATTAAACCTTATAGTCTCTAATTAAATAACTATATATATTCTTTTATTAATTTATGCGCATAATATGCAATTTTTGATACTAACTATTCGAATGAACTAAGGTAAAAGTTGAAGGTTTTTGTTGTAATATTGACCTTTTTCTGTTTTAATGAAACTGTTATTCTAGCTAAATAATCCTTTCCATTTGGTATTATTATGTATTTATTTTGGTTACTATAGGTTTGTTTTTGTACCACCGATGATAACCGCCTTTGCTAGAATCGGGAAGGATGAAAATCCCATTAAATCTACTGATAAACAAACCAAATTTAATAACGTAAAATGATGCTATTTGTATAGCATTTTGACTGCCTTTTTGTAGGGATGGAAAAAGGTTATTAATATAGAAGCTTATTCATTTAATACTCATTATTGTGCTTGAATAGTGGCTATTTATTTTCTGAGGCCAGATGAGGAGTGAATAATATTCCTGGCAGATATTTTTAGAACTAATTTCTTTCATTTTATTGTATTTTTCGGAAAAAAAGTGGAGATTTATAAAGTTCTTATTTAAATGATGGGAGAGAACGGGGAATGCATTATGAAGGAGGTCAGCGGATTCCACCGACTGCCACATGCTGTGATCGAAAATGACCTGTTGTATTTGGCTGTTTTCTGATGGGGGATAACAAGTTTATGGCCAACTCTGGTATTGATTTTATGCATTCCATCAAGGCTAATGAAGTCTTTGGACTACGGTGCTTTGTACTTTAGAGCTCGATACGTATGTGACTTAGGGAAATAATGTGAAATTGCCTGTGAGGACCCATGTCATGCATTTGAGGTTTTGAAAAACATTTTTCAACTTTGTCCGTAATTAGGACGCGTCAACGAAGCCTCAAGGTAAGCTCAGACTACTGCGCTTCACGATGCTGCGTTGTTTAGTCTATGCCGAGGGGAGTTGGGATGCGCCCAGCTCAAATAGGTGTTGAGTGCCCACTTCCTGAACGATCACCATAATTTAAAGTGTCAGTGGAGAGCTTAAACCGCGATTGCAATAGAGTGCAACCGTGCTCAGTTGGGGAAGTGATAAAGACGTAATTCGGACGTCATTTTGGTCAACGAGGAAAAGTTCCTCGATGTTCATATTGAAAACATTTGTGACAGTCCGCTAAAGGTTAAGGCAAATAAAATGTTTACGCTTGTGCAGAGTTATTAGAAGGATGTGGAGAAAATACTGGTGAACTACTTTGATATGGAGCGTGGTTTTGTACGACTTCAAAAACTTGATCGTTTAAAACAAATGATAAGCGTTGATATGGGTGTGAAAAAGAATGGTAATGGTAACATTGAGGTATAAAAGATGCGTTAATGAAATGTGTATTGTAGTCTGGGGTGTCAGGTTGTGTTTTGGTAGGCGGAACTTAGAGACGTAGGAGTGTTACATTGTGTGCTTCCAAAGCTAGGTTATCTACACCTACATAAATACCATAGCAACCAAAAGGTTGTGTGACAGGGGGTGCAAGGACAAGGCGATAAAGGCAAGAGACAAGAGAGGATATGCGTGAGTAAGGGAAAAGGGAAGAATATTCACTAAAAAACATCAAACAACGTGAAAACCCGCATAGATGCTGTAGGAAGACCCAATTCAAAACAAGCGTCAATTCACCCAAAAAAGTCAACCATTTGTTAAGCGAGAAGTGGGAATGAAAATTAATTATGTACAACAATTCACACGACAGATCTCCGCCACAATAATACAGGTCATACAGAACTGAAAAGTAAAAAGTAGAACACTCCACCATTTCACGGACCTCCAACTCACGGACTCACATTGTATGGTATACTATCAAATAATGGTGCCGAGTGTGGGGTAGGGCTGAGCCCAGGGTAAACAGCGTCAACATAATTTATTAATTGAAAAACTATTGTTTCAACATATTTTCGTTTAACACTGAAAAATCTCATTGTATTACATCATCAATTGATTGCATAATCACATTTATTGACTACTTTCGAGATATTACGTTATATTAATGCATTTTTTCCATCTGTTAGGCACCAATAGGCAACTATTTTTATCCGTTATTTCTGTCAACATAAAATTTCGAACAAGACAGGAAAAATGTGTACAGTGGATGTGATATGTTGAAAATTACGATAGAGGGTAGAATTTAGGGTTACAATAGGTTGAGTGAAATAAAGATAAGGCATTTAGGCGAGATGAAACGAGGTAGAAATTGTCAATTTTAACATCGGTAGTGTGCTATTTTGAATGATTACAGACTGAAATACCGCAATAGGGTCTAAATCCCCCTCCCCTATTAAAAACCCAATCTGACAGAATGACACTTAAAGAAAATGGTTACTGCTTTGATATCAAAATTAAAAAAAAACATGGATTTAGCTTTTTTAAATGCTATCCGTTCCTTTGGGATAACGCTAACTCCGATCTTTGGGAATGGATATCTGAGTAAGTAGAATATTCTCGTGTCTTTTGTTCGTGTTCTTTCAGTATGGTATTGTAATCTAACAAAATTTCCTATAGTATGCCATTACTTTTGATTTTCGTCTCCTATCATCAGAAAACAACTAAATATTTCTAAAAAATGGCATGTGTTCCATTTTTGACTTTATTCTCTTCAATTGTTACAACTCAAGTCGTGGTGATGCATGCTGGGCCATGAGAGATCGAATTGGGGATTGATCTGAAGATCCTTACGCGAAATCGATTGGACCCCTTTGTCTAAGTTTTGGCCTCTAATCCCTACTAATGACTTTCTGTTCTCTCTCCGTCTCTCCGAGCGAAGGTAGTCAAAGAAAATGCGCTCCTCGTACGCCCCCTCTCTCTCTCGCTAAGCGCAGCATTCGACGGGAGAGATCACGAAGTGTTGACTTAGCAACCAGAAGTGACGAACTTTGACCACTTTGACGGCTTACGGCAATTTAGGAGGTACGAACTACGTGAGGAGAGCAAAGTTTTGTTCCTGGTTTGACGCTCGAAGCTGGCGGTCGATTGGAGTCCAGCCATAATTTTATCGCGTGCATTCATTCACAAGTCGGAATTTAGTATCGTATGTTTGCTGCATCTCTCAACGCCCTTCTTTACTCGGGTACCTCCAAGTTATCTTTATTTTATTCCCCTGCTTGGCGCATTCCATTATTGATGTTCCTCACTCTATCCTTGTCTTTGTCATTTTTTAATATAAAGATTTCTTCAGTAAGTCATTCTGTCAAAAGAAGAAAAGATTTACGATATATGACTTAAAGAGCGACCGCGTTTGATCGGGACCCATAATATTTTACCTACTACGCCGGTACCATTGCATTTGTATTAACACTAAAAAGTTGCGTGAAATTCAAATAACCAAAGAGTTTTTCTTCAAATACAAAAAAGCCCTTTCAAAACTGCCAATTTAAAAATTTACTTAGGGCCCAAATTAACATCGAGAAATACACAGATGTAGAGGGATATTTTGACTTACTAGATAAATTTATGATATTAACCACATTTAATAGGATTGATAATTTTGAGTCGAATATATTTTTGAATACAATCTAAAATTCTTGTATACTGTATAATACGATGGAAAAAAGAGGAAAATAAAATTGGAGGCGTTAGTAACGTGTTGCTGCTAATAAATGATGAAAAAGAATTGATTAAAAGAGTAAAGAATTGAGACTTGTGATAAGCAAAAAGTTGAATTGAGAGGGAAGCCTTTTGGGGAAACTTGTAGGAACAAGAGGGGAGTTGAGTGAAACAGTTTCAGTGAAAATACTTGAGAGTATATTCAGGCGCTCCAATGTTGATAGGAGACTCCCTCCTGGGCTGTTATGCACTCCCACGGTGAAACGCAGAGACACGTCACATAATATCAACACAAGCAGGTGGAAATACGTACACATGCACATATATACAGGTATGTACTTTTTTATTAATTTATTTTTATACCCTGCAAGCCACCGCTAGGTTGTGTCGCAGGAGGTGAATACACACCAGAATAATTTGGACCCGAGTACGACCCTACCGTGGTCGGACAATGTTATCCTGCTCCCTTATCGTTCGTGGAAAAAATGATATCTTAAACCTGCTCTACATTGGTTCTCTGTTGTATTGTTATGATTTTCCATGCGATGAGGGTACGGCTGGGGTAATAATACATTTTCAACGTCACTGCTACAGAGGCGTCCTTCTAATTTATGCAAGAGATTTACTCTGTAATTTAACCTTCGCTCCATGAGTGATTCCCAGCCTAGCTGGTGTAATATTTGGGATACCTTACTAAGTTTACCATAATAACGTTTTACAAACCTAGCTCCTCTACGCTGTACGTGATTCAATTCGGCAATTAATGCGTCTTCGTGAGGATCCCATATACTTACAGTGTATTCTAAATGAGGCCTAATCAACAACAGATAACAATTCTCTTTGACCTTTTCATCACATTTACCTAGTGCTCTTCTAATAAATGTTCTTAATATAATAATTATTTATAATTCTTCCAATTTTTGGTTAACTTGTCCAGATATCCCCCGTGTTTCACCCAGGAGAGATCGTGGGTTAGGGTACGCCGAGGTATTTACTTGAGTCTACACATTCCATTTTGGTGTTCCCAATACAGTGGGCGTTCGGGAAGGAATAGATCTTTTTCCAAAAGTTTAGGACTGCGCTCCTTTTTAAGTGTAATTCTAATTGCTAAGTGTCGCACCAGCGTTGTATAACGTTTTGGTCATCTGACAGAGTCACTGTGTCCTCAGGATCACGGATATCACGGTAAACCACTACATCGTCGGCAAATAAAAATATCTTACTAGTGACTACGGATGTCGTCAACGTAAAGTAGGAATAAAAGAGGTCCGATGGCACTTCCCTGGAGAACACCTGAAGTAACTTCTACTGCATATGAGCTAACTCCATGTATCACTGTTCTTTGAACCCAACCATTCAAAAAGTCTTTAATCCTACCCCGGATATTTTTATCTATGCCATATGATTCTAGCTTTGCGAGTAGTTTACTATGGAAGTACTTTGTCGAATGCATTCTTAAAATAAAGAAAAATCCTATCCACGGGAACATTGCTCTCTCAAGAAATAAGAACATCATAAACGAAAAGCCCAAACCCAATCACAGACTCTACCTCTTCGGAAACCGTGCTGATTTTTCATTGATAACTTCTGATTATCGAGATGTCTCTCGATCGAACTAGCAACCATGTGCACCATAACCCTGCACGAAATGGATGTGAGGGAAAAAAGTCTGTAATTACTTAGTTCCTCCTCGTCTCCATTTTTAAATATTGGTGTTACGTTAGCCGTTTTCCAATCTCTGGGAACCATGTGATCTACCAGCGATTTTTAATATCATTACCAGATGCAGGGCAATTTCTGAAGGTAGATCCTTAAATATATATATATATATGTATATATATATCCTGTTTATATGCATATACGTATACACACAATTGCATACATACAAGTAAACTATAATTCAAAGCGTAAATTAAACAGGAACACGAAGAAAGAACACTCGCAAATATGACTGATGCTTTTATGATCAAGTCGTCATCCTTCGTGACCGTCGGAACGTTAATCTTATGATTATGAGTGTCCTTTTTTATGTTTTTATGTATAGTTAATTTTAACCAAATTTTATACTTACAGGGTTCGTCCGGGAGATAAGTGTACTGAGCTCAGGAAAAAAAATTATTACACTTTTACATATCTTAAGCTAATATTCCTCAAAATAGGACCCTTGTGAGTCGATACACTTGTTCCAGCGGCGTTCCCATTCCTGGAACGCTCCCGCGAAGGCATCATCGAGAACCTCTCGAAGACACGTCGTCACGGCCTCTTTGACGGCGTCCATAGTCCCGTATCGTGTTCCTTTCAAATTACTCTTTATCTTCGGGAACAGAAACGTTCTCTAAAAAATGTGGATCATTTTTGCAGTGATCCGCAAGTTGTGTCGCGATTTCCAAACGATTGAGTCTTTGATCATCACTGAGCACTTTCGGTACCAACTTTGCACAAATTTTTCGCATCTGTAATTGGTCCCTAATAATCTCGTGCACTATTGTTTTTGGCACATTACACTGCTCTGCTATCATCCGAACACTAAGACGACGATCAGAGTTCAGTACATCGCGAACTTTTCGCACATTTTCGTCGGTGAGTGTCGTTGATGGGCGTCCAGGCCGTGGTTCGTCGTCGACCTCTTCTCTGCCCTCCACGAACATCTTGTGCCACCGAAAGATCATGTTTCTGGACATGGCTGACTCCCCGTAAGCCTGGTTAATCATACCGACAGTTTCGGTAGACGATTTCCCAAGCTTTACCGCAAATTTGATGGAATAACGCTGGTCCAAAAACTTCGGCATCGCGCTCCGTGACGTGGGTCGAGCGTGGAGGTTCGCGTTAACAGAGCTCCTCACTACACCACAGCTCAGAGCCGACTGCTTTTTTCAGCGTCGCTTGCCAACATACCCCCCTCCAATCGCAGCCCGTCAGAGCGGTGCTGGGCGCGCCTGGAGCGGCGGGAAGAAATCAGTACACTTATTTTCCGGAAAATCCCTGTATATGCGTGTCGTCCGGTCTTTTTCGAAGAGGGAGAGAGTGGTGTGGAGCGTTAAGTGAGGCAATAGCGGATTCTAGGCCTTACATATATTTAGATCGAGCGTATATTATTAGATGAGTGAAAAGTGTTGAGTGAAGGTATTGTTCGTGGTTTGTTGATCCTTTTTGTGGACGGAAGTGGTAAATTTATTATTTTAGAGGGTGGATGCCGATGTCTAAGAACATTTCAGGGGAAGATGAAAAATGTAGCTAATTTGAGGAGGAACAATTTAGAATGGCATTTGATGTGGATGGATTTTGCGATGAAAAAAATATAAAAATACGTCTCGTATCTTCGGTGTTAACTGGCCCAGATGTCTGGTTTGAAGTTTTTTTTTGGAAGAAGGTAATATCGAGGTAGCCTATGTAAAGCTTGGCACGAGAATGGGCCATGTGGAGATATCCATGGGGGTGCCTTTTATTCGAAGGGAGTATTAGTCTTTGAAGTTAGAGTCGTTTTTATTTAACACCTATTCTATACGCGAGAATGTCGGAGGACGAAGAGTGTGTTGTAGCACTCAAGTTTGCTATTGGACTGGTGGCGGAGAAATATCTGAATATTGCAAGATACACGAAACCTTCACCTTATTTTCTCAGGATGAACTAAGCAATTGAGCATCTTTAGGGCTTTGGAATGAAAACTTTTAAGAAAGTAACCGAAGCGTTAAAAAAAAACTCCTGTAAATTATTACCGACCTGGTTTTAGGCACACGACAAATGTGTTATTCCTTGATGAGGAATCAGCGAATTTAAATCCACTTGCGGAATATTCCTTCCTTTTGCGACTTCTTTCGAATCCGCACTACTCTAATAATTTTTTTTTATAAAATGGTCGAAATTGGGGCAAGCCCACTTTTAAAAATAACCCCAACCGTCAAAAAAATACAACCTCACCCAACTTGGTTGGAAATATGAAGGAATGTTAGCGTACTCCCATCCAACCTCCTTTACTCGAAATCTTCTTATTTGAGCGTCCCTTGAACCGTGTCTGAAAGATGCAAATGCATTCCATGAGCGTAGGCTAAGAGCACCAGGGTAAAAAAAACATATTTAGATTGTAATTAAAGCAGTTATGTCTTCATCATTTCGAATGTTCCATCGCGCAAAGAAATAAGCATATATTACTGTTTGAATCATTATGGGTGCAAATATATGCGGAGGTCTTTGGTGGGAAGGTGGGACAGGCTTATGGTAAATAAAAAAAAAACACAATAGCACACTTGGCTTGTCTCTCTTCCCGCCGTTTTACACGGTGAATAGGAGACGCGAGTCAACTTCACAATTTGGCGCCGCGTAGAGTAGGAAAATGAACGAATGTGTTGGCGGCGCATCGTTTCCTGTAAATTGCCAAACCATGCTCTAAAGCCTTCTAATTATTCAGTATTACGGCGAAACAATTTAACAAGTATATGCAATTATATTAATTAGTAGAATTTTGGTAGGATAGATGATGTTGTCAAATTGCAGAGAAATGGGTTTTTAGGGAGAAGGTGGAGTATAAATAAAAAATTAATATTTGCATAAGGATGAAAAATTTGCAGTATTCGACAATACTATCCACATTCACGAATGATATAGATAATTGAAAACGTGAAAGAAGACATATAAACGTGGTTGATATAGTCTTGCGCTTTTGTTATGATTGACGTACCGTGTGAAAGAAAATTAACACATGAATCCGTATCCAATAGTCTCCATCTCTCTTTTTATCAATCAATAAGATTTGGTGTCATAAAAACTCCCTTGGTGTCACCAGATGTTTCAGATATCCTGTACATTTAAAAAAAATCTTGGTTCTGTCTGGCCCCTTTGTGGATCAAGGGCGCTCCATGCTAATTGCTCCCGTAAAGTTTACTCTTTTTGTAGCGGCTTTTAGCAATACGGCGGATTTTTCCCCAACATTTTCCAATTCTTGAATTAAAGTCTTCTAGATCACGAAAAAGACTTACCGAGTGCTCCAATTGTGACCTAACTAAATGCAATCAGCTCATCTCTCTCGATTTTTATCGTTACATTTTCCTACAACACGTCTAATGACTCGAAGCTTCTTTAAGGCTGACCCGCATATGTTTCTTATTTTACTATGAAAAGTTCGATGTCAGATTAACTCGTAAGTATTACGACCTGATCTGAGATGCCTAATTCATTCCATCTATTTCATAATTTATGTTATGTTCTTCCTCTTATTCCAACTTCCAAGCAGGAAGAGGAAGTATGCTTCGGTAGTTTGGTTATGTTGACAGAATGGTTCAGAGTCTATTTTCAAACCTTTACATGAGAGTAAATTATTTAGTTTGAGGGGAAGGGTTTAGGTCAAGAAATTGACAGGCGATTTTAACAAAGAGTCTATCAGGACATGTTATTTTAGGAATCACCGAAACAGAAGAGAATCTTAGAAGTAATGAATGATTGTATTGGATGTGAAAGAAATAAGAAAGGGTATATTACTGTGGAAGAAATTAGCAGATAAAATGGTGAAGGTTTCCTGAAATAACTTAAAATTTTAAGGCATTTCCGACGTTGGGTACTGGAAAAGGAAGTGGAGTGAAATATGTTTGTACCTGTTGTCGTCAACAGTATTCCACTTTTTCTCTATTCAGTGTTGATCTCCTAACCCCCTGATTGCTATTCTGTTTTATGTGCATCTTAATTTCTCCTATACACTTGTTTTTTGGACTTATTCGTGGGACTTCTCCTTCTACAAGGATTTTCTGAAAAGTTTCCGACCTAACAGAGACACAAGACATTTTTTCTCAAATTTTCTGAGGTCGGAAACTGTTCAGACCATCCACGTATTATGTGCCTAACTAATCCATTTTGCCTTAAGATATTTTTAAGGAAAAATGAAATCTAGTTCTTCTTTGTCTTGGAGTTTTCCGTTATCTCTCTGTTTTCGTTTCCTATTCTGCTCTTCTATATACCCTTCCTCGTTTCTCACTTTGTCTGTTCATTCAATCTGCAGTGTTCTCCAATGACACAATCTTTCAAAGGCTTCTGTTCTTGGCTGTTCCACTTTTCCAATGCTCCTCATCTTTAATCCAAAGAGTACCATGCTCCACACGAACTCCTTCCTTGTTTGTTACCTCACGCTCCGTGAGAATATAAGTTGCCTTAGTTCATGGATGATTTCTTAGTCTGAGTTATTACTCGCTTAAAATCGGTCAAACTTCTTCCATCCCAAGTTGTGCTGCTACCCACTTAAGTAAAGAATTCAATTTGCTCTATATCCACTCCTCGATTTGTGATATCTGCCTTCAGTCCCTTTCTTCCACGTTCACAGGGGCTTTAGTTTTATTCTTGTTGATGTTCGTACTACAGTCTAGAAATTGTGCTTCAGTGTGAATATAATTAGTGGAATTTGATACTTTAGGGCAAGGAGAAACACCGCTTTACTTGTGGCAAGTATCCTATTTTTTTTCAAAAGGTGTTTATTTTTCCTTGCTGTTGTACATCCAATAATATATATATATATATATATATATATATATATATATATATATATATATATATATATATATATATATATATATATATATATATATATATACAGAGTCTGACCTGAAGAAGGCCTCGGAGTAGGCCGAAAGCTTAAATCATCTACAGTGTGAGTGTCCTTTTACGTGTTATCTGTTTTATTCTGTTCTATTGTGCCGTCCAAAAGTTATATATATATATATATATATATAATATAACAAGTAACATATAACAAATAAATAACATAACAAAGTTGTACAACGAACAAGGAAGCCCTGTTTTAGGCAAAGCGCCTCTTCAGGGTCTGAGGACAGTTGTGAATGACTGTAGCTCAGCTATAGCATGAATGTCTTTCTTTTTCTTTGGGGTAGCATTGACCCGGCATTCACCCTAGGCGGAGGGGAAACCCGAAAAACCCTCCGCTGGCCGCCAAACAGAAAACTGTAAAATTTGTGAAAGTGTCGTTGTCGTTGGCTCACTCGTATGTAAGAACAACACGTAATACATAATTAAAAACAAATATATAAACAGATAAGTATCCTAGGGATTTATCCTTATGATTTATACGTACATAGAGATTCCCTTTGCATTAATGAAAAAAACCATAAAATCTGTATAAGATTTTTATTTATTTTTTTATTAAGACTTAATTATACTAAGAATTAGTATAAAATGAAACTACCATAGCCGGAATAATAGAAATCGTAATATATAAGGAACCCTTTATTTTCTAATATTCCCACTGAAATTTAAAACTCGTGGAATGCGATTGGAAAAAATCGGCAGACCTTTTATAGTACATGAATTTAATTAAAAAATGACAGAATTAATATTTAATGCAGAATTTTGTTAGATAGCGTCCTCCAGGCTGTTGGGTGTTAAACGTTTGGAAAAAATCCACGATTGTAAAACCTTATCCTTTTTTAAACTACTACCACTAAATACTTGTGGACTTTTTTTTTGATTGAAATTGAATTATTCGATTATAATAAATTTATCCAACCCTTTCACGTCGTGAACTGTCATGAATTGTCATGTCATGGTGGAGGATCCATCCATCATGTTCGGTTAAAAAGAATGCGCACTGTTGATTTTTCTAAATTCAGTTCATCAACTATCATTCGGGCAGTTTTTCGACGATTGGTAGAGCAAATGAACTACACACGATCAATGTTATCGTCAACACAGGTGGTTGAAGGTCGTCCCGGCCTTGCATCACCCGTGGAGTCTTGTCGGCCATCTTTAAAACGCTTAATCCACTTGAAAACGAACGTTTTCTACAGAGCATTATCACCATGAACAGCTGTCAATATTTTCTGTAATTTCTTGATAACTTTTACCGCACTTCCTCAAAAAACTTGATGTTGATTCGTTGCTTTGTGATTTCGTCAATTTTCATTTTCGACGAACAGTAAAAACAAGGACAACAGAAACTAACATAAATGACACCGTGCGCTCAACTCGATGATCCGCCAAGCACAGACGACTCATTGAGCTTCAGGCAACTAGGGTCGCTATTGGGCGGGGCTATAGTTCGCGCCTTGGCCGCCAGATTGCACCAGTTCGCGCATTTATTGCACAGACCACGTATGATAGAGGTGAGAACGTTGGGCTAACGAGGAAGGGGTTAGAAGAGTCACGTTGGACGGAATGAAGTCTCGTAGAAAAATCATGTGGGATTGAGCTAGTGTTCACTGTAGTTTTGGGCGTCAGGTTCTTGTCTAGAAATATAGTGGTGATTAGCCTGGTTCCATTCAAAATCTACCCCAAACCCTGTACGATAGTGCCTGAAATAGAACTCGTGAGAAAAGTTGACTCTTAACCAGAAAAACGGTCTTTCCCACACCGCCGTGGGTCACCTTCTTTCGCTACTCCAACTCGAAACGAACTCTCGCCCTATTTCTCATTTCCGAACACCCCTCCACTCACTCTTCGCCAAACCTTCCTTACTCACCTATTCAACCTGTTTGAACAGTTGCAAATACATAGGTGCACTCCCTGGAATATAATTAGCGTTCGGGCGGAAGAGCAGCATCCTTTCCTCCTCCCCCCCACCTCCATCTCTTCCTTCGCGTGACGTGAGGGGGGGGGGCGTGACGCCCCCCCCCCTCTGCCCCGATCTCCTTTTGCAGTGAGAAGTGGAAATTGAGAAAGGCAAGAGCTCGGTTTTCATCTGTGCACACACCGTTAAAAACCGGCGTTTTTAATAGACGGCTATGCATTTCATTTACGTGGAAATAAAGCGGGAGGGAAAAAACTTAAAAAAGAACGAGAAAAATGAAAAATAATATTGTACGACTCCGACAAATTCAATTCGGACGAGTGCTGACAAGAGAAGGATCACCTTTTTGATGACTTCACGCGGATAAGTGATGAAATTTCCTTTTAACTTCGAATGTAATTGAATTTCTTATGAGAGTTTAGCAAACGCCGTGGGCTCTTTAATTAAGTAGATTGAGTTGGTTCATGAAATGACGCTGCATTACAAGAAAGTTCGTAAAATGATTTGAAATTCCCAATCATTTGCGTCGAAATCTTTTATTATCATGAAATCAACTTCAGCGAAGTTTCGCTAAACGGATGCCTCGTAGCAGACATGTTTTAATACTATTTTAATAATGATTTTGTGTAATTGGCCAATATGGACGCTTATGGAACAAAAGATCTCTAATTGGCAGACAATAAAGTTACGGACGTGGAAATCTCGAGATATTCATTTCTTTTCTAGGGGAATATTCTTATGGACGCTCTTAAAACATTTGCTAATTCGTTTAATGTTGTCATTCTATGTGACAACTTCAATCTCAATCGCGGAAACGTTATCAATAGAGCATGACTACTCAGTATTTTTTAAAATTCTTGTTATTAGAAGACAAATTTCAAAATCAAAGATAATCATCTTTTGGAATTTCATCATTTTTAGTTTTTTTATCAAATAGCGACTCCATCAACATTCCTTCAATCGTTTTTAATACCAGTATATCATTTTTACATCAATATGTTTCCTTTAATCATTTAAAATATTCGAACAACAGAATGAAACTGATAAAATGGTAATAATAATGAGACGTTCTCAATATTTGCTTCTTAAAGTTACTTTAAAATGGTAAAAATTAAAGAAACAACGAAACTACAATACAATTTGTTTCTGGGATCAAAACCACTGTAACCAACACAAAAGTTGGTTTGACAGGTGGTGGGTAGAGTTCACCTAATACTAAGCCTAACGTTTACGGTGTAGAGGGGCTAGTTCCCTCCCCTGTACCGCCAGTTCCTTTTCCTGTGCCGCATGGTTTCCCGAAAAATCACACAGCTCGGTTGAAGCTGAGGGTACTCAGGGGCGTCTCCGGGAATCGAACTCGAATCCACCGGTCAGTAATCTAACTATTCTGGTCAATGATCCGCCTAGGCCCAATTTCCTAAGAGACATGGAGGAAAAACTATTTCTTCTCCTTAACTTGGATATATTTTTCTTTTTATCTGAAGGAAGGACGTGACCCTCTGTGTCCTCCATCTGTATTCATTCATTCATTAAGTATTCTTACGGTTAACGTAAGTTTTGGATGGTGTAGAGTCTATGTCATTTCTCCTTAACAAAAACACAACCTGAAATCGGGCACTACAGTAAGTCCTTCTTCAATTACGCACAATTCTTTCCTCCTTCCATGCCGTCCAACATGCCTATCCTATTCCATTGGTATATACCCCTTGATATGGGGTCACGGGATTCGGTCTCCATATCGGCCACTCTTCTCGCACCTTTCACATCACTCGGAACACCATTGTCCCCCAATCGCGGTCATTCCTCACGTATTCCATTCACTCGATCCTCTTTCTTCCCTTTTCTTCTTTTTCCCCTGCAGTCTCATCTCCATTAGTCTTCTAAACATATAGTTTTCCTACACGTTCTCCTTCACTTGTGGATGCCTTCCGTTCTAGCTCTTTCTTTGATTCTTCGACAGTTCTTCCTTTTTTTTTTAAATTTTCCAATTGTGCAAATATCGTTATTTTATTATTACTTTCTCCGACGTGCCCAAAACAAAAGATATTTATTGTCAAACGTATGCCATTCCTGTTGTGAAACGTCTCCTCTACTCTAATTTCCACTGCGTCATCCACAAATGCTTGCAGCCCCTGCCACACATCTTTTTGGTAGATCGCAGCGTTTAAATGTCGATGCAAAGATTAACCGCTTTAACTCCTTAATGATTACTTCATCGATCACGTTTATCATTTTAAAATATATCAAAGGCTTCCTTAAATCAAACTGTTCTTAATTATTTTGAATAGTGATGCTAGTGATTTCCATTCATCTCTGTCTCTTTGCAATGATCAGTTTTCTACATCTGCATCATAACTTGCAAGCAAGCCATTGGTGAGGTGTGTGGCAGGAGGTTCATCCAAACCAGGATAGAACACTAAAGACTGCTGTTAATACAAAAACACTGTGGTAATTTTTACTGTAGAATGAGAAATTACTATTGGCATAAAGATCATAAAATATAAACAGAGATAATATTGTTTTTCCTTAAACATCATGGTATAAAAAAGTATTATGCAAAATAATCCAATATCAAATAGAATAGAATGAAAGAAGGAATACAAACCTCATCAAATACAATTTTCGAGTAGGAAAAAGTTTACTTTTTTAATATTTATATTGCACGATATATAAGAGTAGATTGAAAAAATAAGACATTTTCAATAAATTCTGTGTATTATTACTTATTTAATACGGTATTCACACTCATCAAGATGAGTAATCGAATTACCACGTAACGAAATTTTATTTTGAACAAGTTCCTTCGCAACAATCATCAAAACATCCGCCATGATGCTAATTCTTGTGGAGTTTATCGGAAAATGATATTCGCAAATTATAAAACGCATGTATTTAGACGGTTAGGAAATGTAGTTCGATATATATGTATATATATGTACATATATATATATGTATGTATGTATAGTTATTTCTCAAGGAGGAGGGAGTTGATGACGGGGACGTTGAGTAGGGAGGTTAAGAGAAAAACTCGTAAAAACTCTGATATGGAGCGTAGCTATGTACGGCGCGGAAACGTGGTCGCTGAAGCGGGAGGATAGACGTAGATTGGAGGCTTTTGAAATGTGGGTGTGGAGAAGAATGGAGAAGGTGAAATGAACCGAAAGGAAAACAAATGAGGAAGTACTAGAGATGGTGCGTGAGGAGAGGGGTTTTTTGAGAGAAATCCTATGGAGGCAGGAAAGATGGATGAAAGGCTATTGAGCGGTAGTGGAATGTTGAAGAGGGTAATTGAGGGGAGGATGTTGGGCAGGCGAGGAAAGGGCAGGAATAGGATAGGGATGTTGGACGGGATGAAGGCAGGAAAGAAGTACACGGAGAATGAAGAGGGTCCTGATGTAGATTAGGTTGCTGGATTGGGTTTTGTTTGGAGTTACAAAATGTTTATTTGATGGTAGTGTCCATCTAAAAACCTACCTTAACCAGTAGATTACCTAATTATATATATAGATGATGGGGCGTATACGAGTACTCGTATATTCAAGCGAAAACCT